>JAWNOE010000160.1:0-195138 GCA_035046095.1 Drosophila pseudotakahashii | reverse complement strand
TCGGCTGTTCCCTGGAGTTTCCTCGGCTGTTCCCTGGAGTTTCCTCGGCAATTCCCTGGAGTTTCCTCGGCAGTTCCCTGGAGTTTCCTCGGCAGTTCCCTGGAGTTTCCTCGGCTGTTCATTGGAGTTTTCCTCGGCAGTTCCCTGGAGTTTCCTCGGCTGTTCCCTGGAGTTTCTTTGGCTTTTCCTTGGAGTTTTCAGTGTTGTTGTTTCTCCGTTGCGTCTGCCTGATGCTGTTGCTCGCTTGTGTCTTGTGTTTGTTGCTGTTTAAGCTCGCTTACATGTATGGTCCGTTCTTTCTTTGTGTTTACGTTCCGAATTTTGCAGATCACTGGTGAGACGAAATCTACCACCTGGTAGGGCCCGTCGTACCTAGGTGCCAATTTTGCGGCAAACCCTTCTGCGGCTTTTGATAGGTGGTGTTCCTTGGCCCAGACTACGTCGCCCACCGCTGGTGTCCATTGCCTTCTCCTTAGATTATAATGCCTTGCCTGATCTTGGGAGGCTTTGTCCATGTTTCGCCTTACAATCTCAAAGACCTCTTTTAGTTTGCTTGCATTTTCATCCGGGTTTTCAGCCGCACGTCCTGTCCCTAACGTTTCTCGATCGTATAGGGCGCTTGGTAGTCTGGGCTCTCTGCCTTGAGTAAGAAATGCCGGGGTGTAGCCAGTGGATTCCGAAACGCTGGTGTTCACTGCAAGCATGATTTCTGGCCATTTCTCGTCCCAATTTCTCTGGTCCTGCCCGGCGAACTGCGCAATCATTGTTTTTACAGTCCTATTGGCTCGCTCGGTCGGGTTCTCTTGCGGGGTGTATGGAGCTGTGAACTGTTGTTTGATACTCATATCGGCTAGGAAACCCTTGAAGATTCTGCTGGCAAATTGTACTCCGTTGTCAGTTATGACCACCTTCGGGACCCCATACCTTGCAATTATGCGTTCCCTGAATGCTTTCTTCAGTGATTCGGCCGTCGCGCTGCGCAGTGGTACTAACTCAGTCCACTTGGAGAACCGGTCTATTAGTACTAGCAGCATTTGATTGCCGTGCTTCGAACGTGGCAGGGGTCCGACGAAGTCCGCGCATTCCGTTGCCCATGGTTCCTCTGGCACCTGCGTTAGCATTTTGCCGGCCGCCTGCATTTGATTCGTCTTGAATTTCATGCATATCTCGCATTTTCTCACATGGGCTCGGGCATCTCTGTGCATACCTGGCCAGTAATATCGTGCTGCCAGACGTGCGATCGTCCTTCGGCTTCCGACGTGGCCCGCTGAAGGTGAGTCGTGGTTCTCTTTGAGCACTGTTTCCCTTAGAGCTTTAGGGACGCACATCTTCCACGTTGCGACATCCTCGCTACCTGCTCTGTGTGGTATGTTCCTGTATAGGGTGTCGCCTTCCATCACGTAGTTAGGGTACTTTTGCGGTTGGGTCCTTATCTTTACGCACATTTCCATGATCCAGCTGCATGCTGCTACGGCTTCCGCCGCCGATGTTTCCCTGATGCCTCGAAGCGTCTCTGGCAGTGGCTGTCTTGACAGGGCGTCCGCCACTACGTTGAGCTGTCCTTTCCGGTATGCTATCTCGAAGTCGTACTGCTGTAACTCCAGGGCCCATCTGGCGATCCTTCCTGAAGGGCTCTCGATGCTGTTTAGCCACTTCAGGGCCATATGGTCGGTTACTACCTTAAAGTGGTAACCTTCCAGATATGGCTTTAGTTTCCGGATCGCCCAGACGATTGCCAAGCACTCCTTCTCAGTCGTCGAGTAATTCTTCTCGGCGCCGTTGAGCGTTCTGCTTGAGTAGGAGATTACCTTTTCGCCATTCTCCGTCTCCTGGGTTAGTATTGCCCCGATGCCGTAGTCACTCGCGTCCGTTTGCAGGGTGAATGGTTTGTCGAAGTCCGGGCACGCTAGTACGGGGTCTGCAACGAGTCTTGCCTTAACCTCTTCGAACGCCATCTGATGTTCCGGTGTCCATATCCACTTGTTGCCTTTGCGTAGCAAATCATTGAGTGGTTTGACTATTTTTGCGAAATCAGGTACGAATCGGCGGTACCATGATGCTACGCCCAGGTACTGTCGGAGTTCTTTTACTGTGGATGGTGGTTCTAGTTCGGCGATGGCTGCTACCTTTTCCGGATCCGTTCCTATTCCTTCGCTAGTCACACGGTGACCTAGATACAATAGCTCCTTCTTGAAGAATTGGCATTTATTTGGGTTTAGCCTCAGATTTGCCTCTTTTAGCCGCCGAAACACTTCTCTCAGGTTCGCTTTGTGTTCTTCCAGCGTGCGTCCGATCACTATTATGTCGTCCTGGTAGGCGAACGCGTTGGGTGACATTTCCAGACCAATTACTTGGTCCAAGACTCGTTGAAAAGTCGCGGATGCCGAATGGAGACCGAAAGGCATAACCCTCCACTGGAACAATCCTTTTCCGGGCACCGTGAAAGCCGTGTATTGCCTGCTACTCCAGTGGGATTTGCCAGTACCCATCCTTCAGGTCCAAACTGCTGATGTACCTCGCTTCTCGCAGTTGGTCGAGGATGTAATTTATGCGCGGCATTGGGTATGCATCCTTTATCGACTTTGCGTTGATCTGCCTGAAATCGACACAGAGTCTCCATTTGCCCGTCTTCTTCTTCACCATCACGATGGGGGAGCTGTATGGGCTCTTCGAGTGCTCTATATACCCCATTCCGAGAAGCTCATCCACCTTCGCATTAATCTCCCCTTGGACTCTTGGATTCTTGGGGTAGTATCGTTGCTTGATTGGCTTGTCGTCTTTCATCTTGATCCGATGCTCCGCCATGTTCGACGTTCCCGTCATGGTGTTGAAGTCGGCTAGCTGTGCCTCCAGGAATTCCGCTGTGTCGTTATCTTCGCTTGTGTGTTGAACGACTGCCACCGATAGCTTTTCCTCGAGCCACCCATTGTGTCGGGTCCTGGCCGGTATTGTGATCTCGTCTCCGGCGCACTTTATTTCGGTTCCGACTTGCGTGAGGAAATTCCATCCTAACACCAACGAATCCACTACCGCTGGTAGTATCAGCAGGCCCATGGTCAATCGCTTGTTTCCGAATGCGATTTCTACCTCCAGCTGTGCACTGATTCTGCCGCATCTCCCGTCTGCCAACCTAACTTGCCGTCTTGTCCTTGTGATCTTTCCAAGAGCAGCCAGATTGTCCGCCAGTTCCTCGCTTATGAAGCTCGCTGTTGCCCCGGTGTCGATTGTGGCTTTATACGTGTCTCCACCAATCGTTACCGCTGCGGACAACTGCTGCTCCTCCTCGATCAGCTTGCCAGTTAGTTTGGAGAGGAAGCATTTTGCGATCCCCGCCCGCCTCTCTGCGGCTGAGATCGCTGACCATTTCCCGCTCTTTGGCAGCACTCAACGCTCCTGATACCCACTTTGCCGCACACCCAGCAGAACAACAAGCGCTGGTTTCGGCAACCGCGTTCCCAGTGTCCGTGACCGCCGCACTTTCGGCAGGCCTCCTGGGGGTCTGTGATGTGGGTACTCTCCCGTGGTCTTTGAGTGGTGACTGGTGGCCTCCACAAGGGGTTTGTTGGCTGCCTCTGTTGGTGTTGTATTGGTGCGTATTGCTGGCGTTCATACGGTGGGTTGGTTGCCTGCTGCCGGTGGTCTTGTAGGGGCGGGGTCCATTGCCTGTTCCCACGGGGTTCCTGGTCGCCAGTGTCCTCGCTTCGTCTGCACATGATTTGCGCCTGAGGTGCTAGTTTTGCTTTGGCGAATTTGTTCTCCTGGGCAAATGTCTCCCGTTCCTTCTCCAGTTCCTCAAACTCGTCGGCTAGGTCCATGAGTGTATCCAGGTCCGCCACTGTGTATGCTCTGAGGGCGATCTTTAGGTTCGGTGTGCAGTTCTGCCGGATGATGTTGAGGGACTCTGTCGGCGAATAACTAAGTGGCCTCATCATTGCCTGTATGTCGATCATGTAGTCCTTGAATGACTCCCCGTAGCCTTGCTTCCTCTGCTTGACTTTGTCCGAAAGTGTGTGTCATTTGTGCCTCCTTTTGCATGTTGTCGATGCTTAGACTTGCCAATAAGTCTTCCCCTTCGGCGGGAGTCAATGTGATGCTTGGGGCTGTTTTCTCGGTGTATGCTGCCTCCAGCTCGACCCAGATCGCGGTAAGTTTCGGGTCGTTCTCCGTCTCAGAATAGTATTCTGACAACGCCCTTCTTTTGTCGTCTGTCTTTCCTTCTAGGTTGATGTTTAGCCTCTCTGCGACGTATGCAAAGTCCTCTGTCTTAAGGCGGTAAATCCACTTCTTTCCCATTCTGCTTTAAATCGCTTTCACTGCTGGGACAATCACGTTTTGGGCGTCAGATGTAACGAACTGATTTTATAAGTCTGCTCGCTACGAGATTCGTGCGGCTAGCTCAGTAAGGTTGTGTGTTCGTCCCACCAAATTTATATAAACGTGACCGCCCAGTAGATCAGTGAGAAAGCACAGAATTCACGGGTTCTTAGTGGGTTTATTGCGGGGTGGTAGTACAGTGTTCTTGTAAGGTCGGCTGGCCTTGGTATGGCCACTGGTGGCCGTCGATGACTCCTAGTCGCCTTGCCGACTCGGTGCTCTCTTCGTCGACTTCGTGCTCTGGTCCTGTAGCTCCCCCGACGATCCTTGAAGCTCCTTAGGGACGCTGAAACTCCCCGAAGATCCTTGAAGCTCCCTGAAGATGCTCGGCGCTGCTCGTCTCCGCTACGTAGAATCGATCACTACTCGTAGCGCCTTGAACTCACCAGGGGGGTCAGCTGCGCGGGTTTAGGGAAGCGTCACCGTTCTCAGACTAGGGTGAACAGAGGCCGCGCTCTCCAGGAATCTCTCCTTTCGATACACCACCGCCTGTCCCTTGCTCTGTCCCGGATGGTCCCACTAGTGTTCCACTCAGATCGCGCTGACAGTCCAAGTTACGCAGGGATACTGCCGAGCGCTTCACTTCCCTTCTACACCTAGTGCAAACGAACGTTCCGCCCTAGCCTGACGTTTTCTCGTAGCTCGATCTATCGTGATGGGTGGCTTGACGTGGCGTTGCGTGACGTAAAGTGGCTTCTGGTACTCGGGGTCTTGGTCGTACGCCGATCCGGGACTACACGACTCAACCGTAGGGCTCTTCTGGAGTTCTCCACTTCTCGAGACCGCAAACGATCGACCGATCTCCCTTCTGGCTCGTTTCACTCGGGGTTCAGACACACGCCGCTCCGGGACTACACGACTCAAACCGTAAGGCTCTTTTGGAGTTCTCCACTCGAGACCACAAACGATTGACCGATCTCCCTTCTGGAAAGGCCCACTGGGTCTAGATAGGTTTCTCCCCGAGTTCACGATTTCTTGTCGCAGGCTTTCACCGCTCAAACTCTGATCGACTCTCCAGGCGAGACGCGTGGATTTAGTTGAGACAGGAATGCAAACGGATCGCCTTGACCTAGCCGTGTGACGCCCTCTGGACCTCAGCTACCTGTGTCTCAATTCGGAGATTCCTGGTGATCCAATCCCGAACGTCTCGACGTAGCGATCTTGTTCCTTGTAGGCTCCCACGGCGTTGCTTCCGGCGACTCGATTTGTTGCTGTTCACTTGTAGTTCACTGTACTGGCTGACTTGCTCACTTTGATATCTTGACTGATCTTGATTGACTGATCTTGATCGACTGATCTTGATCCACACTCTTGATCGACTGATCCTGATGCCAGCGCCCGGCGGCTTTATATAGGGCCTCCGGGAACCGTTATTTCCCTTGTGCGCTCTGATCGCGGCATCTCTCCACTCCGGGTCCAAAGTCCGTGGTTCCTGCTTGACCCACTTGTCCTTCACGCACGGCCTCCAATTGTAGTTCTGCGTGTTGCTGCCATCCCGCCGGTTCTCGTGGTGCATGTGGCACGCCTGTGCCGCTGCGCTGCCCCGATGTGGCACTTGTCCTCGCGGCCCAAAGTTCCCGGCAGAGTCCAAAGTCCGGTGCAGTTCCGTTATTTCCCTTTTGCACACGGCACTCTGGCTCTGCCCGCCAAGTCTCCACTCTCTCACTCTCCGCAACCTACTCTCCAAACTCTCTTCGTCAGAGTTCCCTCTCTCAACCTTGAAGTCTCCAACCTCTCTCTCTCCACTTCTCGGTCTCCAAACTCTCTCTCTCCGCTTCTCTTCTCCAAACTCTCTATTTGCGAGTTTCTCTCCACTTGCTCTTCGCCGCGCCGCTACTACGCTACTCTTGCCGCGTAAATGGTAAACGGCCGGCCATCCACGGTTGCAGGAATTTGTGGGGAGTTATTCAACTCCTCACAACTGCTCCACAAGCGTATTTGCTAGCATCTGTGATTGTGCAAAAATCTTTGCTAAAATCTGGGTATTGCAAAAGGGTTGGGTTTATTAATGCCGATTTAAGATGTTCGAAGGCGTTTTGGCATTCAGTTGTCCATTCGATTATTACATCTTTCTTACATAACCTTGTAATGTGACGAGAACAACCGATGACTATTAAGTCATCCATAAAAAGAAATGCTTGCGAAGGTTCTAGTCCAGGGAAAGCTATAGTCATCATTCTCTGAAAACAGTTTGGCGCTATTTTTAAACCGAATGGTTATCGCGTGAAGCGATACGAACCATTTTTTGTTGAAAAGGATGTTATATCCCGTGAACTTTTTTCCAGTTCAATTTGATGAAAACCTGACATTAAGTTAAGGCATGAGAAATATTTTGATCTAAAATATCATCGATTCTAAGGAGTGGAAATTTATCAGACAAGAGTTTTTTATTAATTTGACGATAGTCAATTACTAACCGCCATTTTTTATTTTCCGAATTTGGAAGTGACTTTTTTGGTACTAACAAAAGTGGGCTATTATAAGGTGGTACAGAGGGTTCCACTATATTATCATTGATGAGTTTTTGGACTTGTTTTTGAATTACGTCTTGTTGACTATGAGGATTTCTATAATTTTTTATATATACGGGTTCATCATCAGTTAATCTCAGCTTTTGTTTATAAAAATTATTGGTAGTGATCGATTCGGTTTCTAGTCCGAATACATCACTATACTGGGTGCAAAATGCTGTAAGCTGTTCATTGAATTGAGGCGGGAAGTTTTTTGCAAGTTGGGATAATACAATTTTTTGTCCGGTTTCTAAGTTCGTTTTTACTACTTCGTAGTTTGAAAGTGGTTCATGATGAATATTTTTGATATAAACTACTTGAAATGTGTTTGTGGTATTTAGTAATCTTATATATGCATTTTGGACTGTTGCTATGGTGTTTGCGATATAGATACCATCCTGAATTTCTTGATTCGGAATTAATACGCTGTTTTCTTCTGAATTTATTTCGATTTTTCGGACGACTTGGGATCTGACAGAATAAGGGAGTTGTTACCAGAACTGTATGCTATTGGAACATAAATCGGATATTTGAGGTTAATTGGTCTTATTATAAGCCAATCTTCAGACGGCTTGAAGTCTAATTGACAGTTGTATCTTTTGATAAAATCGATTCCTAGTATTCCATCACATGGAATAGCGAATTGCATATTTACGATATGGAAATCATGTGGAATTATGTACTTAGAAGTTTGAATTTCAATAGAAGTTAAGCCTTTTGATTTGGTAACTTCCTTACCTATACCCTGTATATTTATGATGTGATTATCTTGAATGTTTTGAAAATTATCGGAATTTTCCTTCATTATGGATATTTCCGCGCCAGTATCTAGTAGAAAAACTAATTCTTTTCCTGTTGCTACGTTCATTAAGGTGACAAATGTATTTTGACTGAGATTTAAAGTGTGAATTTTGATGTTGTTTACTGTCGTGTATCTAAAGGTGTTTGGGAGTTTCCCGAATTTGTTTGGGCTACCCTAATGTTGTTATTGTGGTTGTTGTTGTTACCACCATTACCGTTGTTGTTTTCTCCACGGCTGCTTCCGCCGCGGTTGTTTCCACCACGGTTGTTGTTTCTGTAGTAATTGTTATTTTGGTTATTGTTATTTCTATTATAACCATTGTTTTGATTATATCCATTATTTTGATTATATCCGTTATTTTGATAATTATATGATGGACGTTGATGCACTACGAGCAGTACAAACAAGTGGCCCAACGATACCAAGCACGTGCTTGTTACGCGCGGGACCCTTTATCAATTAGGGCAAAAATGCGAGTTCGCGAGGAAAATATATGAAACAAGTACTACAAATACTACAACTAAGATTGAAGCAAATGAGATAAAATTTTAGTTTTTAATACGGGGATAGATGTTGAAGTGCAAATTTAATGATAAAGATTGTTATAATTTTTACATAGAACACGAAAGGGCTCATGCAGAGTAAAATTTGATGTACATCGAGGCAAATTAAGAGGGTAATAATTTCGTGTTAGTCTAACGGGAACATTAAAAGTTAAACGGTTTACCAGTTCTACGGAGTCAATATCACCTTTTATTAGATTTTGCATAAAAATAGTACCAAGCATTATTCTACGGTTTTCAAGTGTAGGTAAATTAAGCAATAGTAATCTACTCTGGTAGGAAGGTAGCCTTACGTTTTGATCCCAGTTCAAACTACGAAGGGCAAAAAGGAGAAATTTTTTTTGCACCGACTCAATACGGTCGATGTGCACTTGATATTGTGGACTCCAAACTGAAGAACAATATTCCAAAATAGGACGGACAAGGGAGGTATATAATAATCTGGTTGTATAAGGGTCATCAAATTCCTTTGACCAACGCTTTATAAACCCAAAAACACTCATAGCTTTATTGACAGTGGCCATTATGTGGCAATCAAATTTAAGTTTTGGGTCGAGAAGAACACCTAAATCGTTAATTGAATATATACGGTCGAGTGGTGTATTTTGAAGAGAATAACTAATAAACGTAGGAGTACCCCTATAAAAAGTCATAACGTTGCATTTAAGGCAGTTCAGATTTAAAAGATTGTACTCACACCATCCCTGAAAACAATCAATATCTGACTGTAAGTTGAAACCGGACCCTACATCTTTATATGATAAACAAAGCTTAACATCGTCAGCGTACATTAGTACACGAGAATGAGCTACAATAGAGGGAAGATCGTTAATAAACAAAGTAAACAGCAAAGGGCCTAAATGACTACCTTGAGGAACTCCAGATGTCACGTTGATCATTTTAGAAACAGCGCTCTTAAATATAACCCTCTGAGTCCTACCATTCAAGTAACTTGAAATCCAAGTTAATAGATTACATGGAAACCCAAGCTGATCTAATTTGAACAAAAGGAGAGAGTGGTTAACAGAGTCAAAGGCCTTACTAAAATCTGTATATATAACGTCAGTCTGCATGTTATTCTTATATCCATTTATTACAATAGATGACAGTTCAAGAAGGTTGGTGGTGGTCGATCTTCGCTTAACAAAACCATGCTGACACGGTGATATTAGCGAGGAACATAAATGCTGCAAATGAGAAGTAATAATACATTCAAATGCTTTAGGAATTGCCGACAATTTAGAAATGCCTCTATAATTCTGGGCATCCGCCTTCGCACCCTTTTTGTGGAGTGGAATAATGAAAGAGTCCTTCCAGATAGTTGGAAAAATTGATGATGAAATAGACAAATGAAAAAGTTTAAGAATCGGTTTACAAATGGTTGAAGCACAAAACTTAAGCACACTCCCAGGGAGTCCATCAGGACCGGGAGAATACGTTGGCGTTGTTGTTGCTAAATCCTTTAAAAGAGAACTTTCGGTAATTACAGGGGTAAAAATACAATTAGCCCTATTTAAGGGGTTAGGGTAGATAGGGTTTGACCAAGCAGCCGAACTATAAGTTGTTTGGAAAAACTCGGCAAATAAATCCGCAATTTCAGAATCCGACGATGCCTCTTTTGAGTTTAAACGTACCGATGAAGGCAATGCCGAAGACTTACGCTTGGCATTAACGAAGTTATAAAACTGCTTTGGATCATTTGAAAACTCGAATTTACATCGATTTAAATACATGGAATAGCAATGACTGTTGAGAACATTAAAATCTGAACGAGCCACAACAAATTTCGCAAAATCAGATGGCTTACCCGTTTTTTTATACTTTTTATAAGTGTTGGATTTAAGATTTTTAAGTCTTTGAAGCGCATTGTTAAACCAAGGAGGCCTGTTTAGCTTCGGAGGAAGACTGTCAGGAACGCATTCGTCAAAAAAAGTGTTTAAAACGCTATAGAAAAGTTCAATTGCACTGTCAATATCCATGCAATTGTACAAATCAGTCCAATTATATTGCGAAATCATGTAGTTTAGTTTATTATAGTCACATTTACGAAAGCATCTCCTTTTAGTTTGAGGAACTAAAGGAGAAAGGGTATCAGTACAGGGGATGCCAATTGTCAATTCCAAAGTTGGATTATATAAGTCTTCAGGTACAACAAGTGCGTCAATTCTAGCTACAGTGACTTCATGCGGATCTAAAACAAATACTAGATCTAATTGTCTATTTAATGAATTTCGTATAAAGCTTACTTGCTGTAACGATAATTCTAAAAGGCCATCCACAAAATCATGGGCGGATAAAGGAGTAGCGACAAGTGAGTCAGTGGGAAGAGACCAAGAGATATTAGGGAGATTAAAGTCACCCAAAACAATCAAAAGGTCTCTGTTGGAAAGAAAGGATAGAACAGATTTTATAGCAGACAGATGGTGCTCATAAATTATTAAATCAGAGCCAGGAGGAATATAAGAGCAGGTTACAAAAATAGATAAGGATTGAATGGAAACTTTGACACTAACAAATTCAATATCGTTAGGGATATGAATGTTAAGTCTCTCCGATGTTAAACTAGAGGTAACGGCAATCAGTACACCACCCCCCCCTACGCGGGAAGCGATCGGTCCTGTAGGAGTTAAAGTTCATTGACAAAACTTCAGAGTCAGATATCTCTGGTTTTAGCCAAGTTTCCGTAAAAGCCAAAATATCTTCAGTAAATGCAGAGGAGTCAGCATAAAGCTTTGGTAGCTTCATATTTAGTCCTCTAACATTTTGATAAGCCAAAAATAAACCTGTTAGTTTTTTGGCACAGCGGAAGACCTATTATTAGGCACAGTGGAAAGCCGATTATTAGGCACAGTGGGAGGCCTGTTATTTGTTCTCGGTCTATTGGGAACAAATTCTTTTATTACCAAATCATCATTAAGCCAAAAGCTTTCAGAAAGTAGTACATTAAACACATCAGGCGGAGCAAATATTTTAAAAGAAGATATCCTACGGGCGTACGAAAATCGAAATTGTTCAACTTCAATGTCCTCGGATGGGAATTTTTCACGTATGAATTCCATAACATCCTCAGATTTGGTATCCGGGGTAAATCTAGAAACAAACAATTGCTTCATATGTGGAACAACTGAAAGTTTCTTACGCCCCCCAGCAGCAGTCCGAACCTCACTTGGCTGGGACCCAGAAGCGGTTCCTACTGTATCTACAGTCAGCACCGACTTCTGTGACTCAGGTTGGCATCCAGAAACAGAGTCACCTCCGGAACTGGCTGTAACCATAGGCACAGGTGGCTCGCTTACCCCTGTGTCGACCGGAACTGCTGCAGCTACCGAGTTCAATGTTTTGTTTTCTTTCACGGTCTTATTAACCTCCCCTGAGCTGGCTTTTTTGCGTTTAGGCGACTCGGTTAATAATAATTTCTTATTATTAAATTGGTCACAAACTGAGTTGAACCCGTCATTGAGCTGTTTAAAAACTCGAGAAAGGTTCAATAGTCCGTCTCGAGTCTGCCTCATAAAGCTGCTCATTTCGACTGTCATTTCCTTGCAGGACTCACATGCCCACATGAGACCGGTACGCATTTCAATGAAGTCTTTAACTCTGCCAGTAAATCCTGCACATTTGACGTGCATGACCGAATCGCAGAGCCAACAGATAACAAAAGAATCTTTGGTTGACGTCGGAAGAGAACAACTTTTCTTTGTACAGATAAGGGCCATTTTATAGGTAAAAAAGGTTATTTAAAGAAATAGAAAATAAAATTTGGAAAATATACCTCGAGTAAATTTGGCACTGGGATCAAATTCCAAAACCGCAAAAAAACACAAAACACGAAAGTATAAGAGCGCGAGATCGCGAATTAAGTCGAGAGCAAGAGAGCGCGAGAGAAAAAATGTTCAATCGACTGAGCGTGGCTTGTGGGGCACCAAACAACTAAACGAACGAACAGTTACAATGTAAAGCGAGAGAGAGAGAGACTATGAGAAAAGCACCCAAGAGTCTACAAGAAATTTGGCAGGTTCCGAGAGAGCGAAATTACAGTTATAATAGAGCGGAAAAGAGAGGGAGAGAAAGAGAGAATACAAGAGCAAATTTAGAGAGTGCAAAATAACACCAACAAAGCCAAGATATTAAACAAATCTAATGGAAATTGTTAAAATAACTAAAACCACATACCCGTTAAACAGGGAGATCTATTTAAAACACTAACGCGATTGTTAGGCAAACTTTGTTAGTAAGCTTAACACAAAACACTTGCGAAAAAATCACAAAAATAAATCAAAAACTCAGAGCACAGGTAAACACAACCGTTCACAAGCGACGCTAAATCGGAATCGGAGTAATATCTGGTATTGTTATAATTACCTCGATTATTACCTCTACCGCGATAATTGTTTTTATAATTATTACCGCGATAATTATTTCCACGTTGGGTGTACTATATGGAATTGGCATTGCCTGTCATTTCAGTACTACATTGTATGTACTTGGCGACGGCTTCATTCATGGTTGCAAAATTGCCTGCTTCCAATATTGTTTTGAGGCGGCCATGCTCACAATTTTTGACCATTGTGGTGATGGCTTCCTTAATGCTGAACTTGTCAGCGTGTTCGGCCGATAGGCCTTCATCAATATACGAAGCTTCTAGGAGCTTTCGTAGGTTGTCAATTTCTGTGGTAAATTTTTCTGCAGTTTTACCTTTTTGGCTTGTTTTTGCAATTTTGGCTTTAATTACTTCGGATGTTTCTCCGACTATAGTATCTTGCAGTTTTTTAATTATAGCTTCTATTGTTGTTTCGTTTTGGACTCTGTATAATGTTGATCGAATTATTTTGGATTTGATGACTTCTACAGCCAAAATCTCAAATGTACCTTTCGTAAGGTTAACCAACTTCAAAGCTGTTACGAATCTCTGAAGGTGTATCCTTTGCCCGTTAAACTCCGGTATGGCACTTGATATTTCTTTAATGTATGCCCTTTGGGCATTTATCTCCTCAGACATTGTGGTTGTTTTTATTTCTACAATGCTGTCGCTAGAATCCGAGTCGGTCAAGTCCTGGTCTGATAATTCAGATTGAATAAGGACTGCCGGAATAGTAAGGTTGTTTATATCTTTTTCTTCTATCTGATATCTGATATCTGATGATTCTGACTCTTCTCTAGCTTCTATCTTCAACGGTGTGTTTAGGATAGTTGGTACTGAAATTGTTAAGTCGTACCTTTGCTTTATAGCTATTAGGTTTTCCCGTAATTTGTTTAAATATTTTAATACCTGAGACCAATGGGCTTTGTTTAGCCTGTCTCGCTGATCGTGTATTAGTCTACGGGCTGTATTGAAGCGGTTTACTAATATTTCAATTTTTATATTATTTAGTTCTTTAGACTTGCTTGGGTTTCCATGTAATCTTTTAGCATGGATTTCAAGTTATTTGAATGGGAGGACTCAGAGGGTTATATTTAAGAACGCTGCTTCTAAAATGATTCACGTGACATCTGGAGTGCCCTAGGGTATTCATTTGGGCCCTTTGCTGTTTACTTTGTTTATTAACGATCTTCCATCTATCATAACAAATTCTCGTGTACTAATGTATGCTGATGATGTTAAGCTTTGTTTGACATACAACAATATACAGTCTGGTTTCCGCTTACAATCAGACATTGACAATTTTCAAGTATGGTGTGAGTATAATCTCTTAAACTTGAACTGCCTGAAATGTAATGTAATGTCCTTCCACAGGGGTACTCCTACGTTCATTAGTTATTTGCTTCAAAACTTGCAACTTGACCGTATATATTCAGTAAATGATTTAGGCGTTCTTCTGGACCCGAAGCTTAAGTTTGACTGTCACATAATGTTGACTGTTTACAAAGCTATGGGTTCTTGGGTTTATAAAGCGTTGGTCAAAAGAATTTGACGACCCTTATATAACCAAATTATTATTTACATCCCTTGTCCGTCCTATATTGGAATATTGTTCTTCGGTTTGGAGGCCACAATACCAAGTGCACATTGACCGTATAGAGTCGGTACAAAAACAATTTCTTCTTTTTGCCCTTCGTAGTTTGAACTGGGATCAAAGCGTAAGGCTACCTTCCTACCAGAGTAGATTATAATTGCTTAATTTACCGACACTTGCAAATCGTAGAAAAATGCTTGGTACTATTTTTATGCATAATCTTATAAGAGGTGATATTGACTCTGTAGAACTTGTAAGCCGCCTAAATTTTAATATTCCCGTTAGACTAACACGTAATTATTATCCTCTTTGTTGCTGCCATCCCGCCGGTTCTCGTGGTGCATGTGGCACGCCTGTGTGCCGCTGCGCTGCCCCGATGTGGCACTTGTCCTCGCGGCCCAAAGTTCCCGGCAGAGTCCAAAGTCCGGTGCAGTTCCGTTATTTCCCTTTTGCACACGGCACTCTGGCTCTGCCCGCCAAGTCTCCACTCTCTCACTCTCCGCAACCTACTCTCCAAACTCTCTTCGTCAGAGTTCCCTCTCTCAACCTTGAAGTCTCCAACCTCTCTCTCTCCACTTCTCGGTCTCCAAACTCTCTCTCTCCGCTTCTCTTCTCCAAACTCTCTATTTGCGAGTTTCTCTCCACTTGCTCTTCGCCGCGCCGCTACTACGCTACTCTTGCCGCGTAAATGGTAAACGGCCGGCCATCCACGGTTGCAGGAATTTGTGGGGAGTTATTCAACTCCTCACAACTGCTCCACAAGCGTATTTGCTAGCATCTGTGATTGTGCAAAAATCTTTGCTAAAATCTGGGTATTGCAAAAGAGTTGGGTTTATTAATGCCGATTTAAGATGTTCGAAGGCTTTTTGGCATTCAGTTGTCCATTCGATTATTACATCTTTCTTACATAACCTTGTAATGTGACGAGAACAACCGATGACTATTAAGTCATCCATAAAAAGAAATGCTTGCGAAGGTTCTAGTCCAGGGAAAGCTATAGTCATCATTCTCTGAAAAGAGTTTGGCGCTATTTTTAAACCGAATGGTTATCGCGTGAAGCGATACGAACCATTTTTTGTTGAAAAGGATGTTATATCCCGTAAACTTTTTTCCAGTTCAATTTGATGAAAACCTGACATTAAGTTAAGGCATGGGAAATATTTTGATCTAAAATATCATCGATTCTAAGGAGTGGAAATTTATCAGACAAGAGTTTTTTATTAATTTGACGATAGTCAATTACTAACCGCCATTTTTTATTTTCCGAATTTGGAAGTGACTTTTTTGGTACTAACAAAAGTGGGCTATTATAAGGTGGTACAGAGGGTTCCACTATATTATCATTGATGAGTTTTTGGTAGTGATCGATTCGGTTTCTAGTCCGAATACATCACTATACTGGGTGCAAAATGCTGTAAGCTGTTCATTGAATTGAGGCGGGAAGTGTTTTGCAAGTTGGGATAATACAATTTTTTGTCCGGTTTCTAAGTTCGTTTTTACTACTTCGTAGTTTGAAAGTGGTTCATGATGAATATTTTTGATATAAACTACTTGAAATGTGTTTGTGGTATTTAGTAATCTTATATATGCATTTTGGACTGTTGCTACGGTGTTTGCGATATAGATACCATCCTGAATTTCTTGATTCGGAATTAATACGCTGTTTTCTTCTGAATTTATTTCGATTTTTCGGACGACTTGGGATCTGACAGAATAAGGGAGTTGTTACCAGAACTGTATGCTATTGGAACATAAATCGGATATTTGAGGTTAATTGGTCTTATTATAAGCCAATCTTCAGACGGCTTGAAGTCTAATTGACAGTTGTATCTTTTGATAAAATCGATTCCTAGTATTCCATCACATGGAATAGCGAATTGCATATTTACGATATGGAAATCATGTGGAACTATGTACTTAGAAGTTTGAATTTCAATAGAAGTTAAGCCTTTTGATTTGGTAACTTCCTTACCTATACCCTGTATATTTATGATGTGATTATCTTGAATGTTTTGAAAATTATCGGAATTTTCCTTCATTATGGATATTTCCGCGCCAGTATCTAGTAGAAAAACTAATTCTTTTCCTGTTGCTACGTTCATGAAGGTGACAAATGTATTTTGACTGAGATTTAAAGTGTGAATTTTGATGTTGTTTACTGTCGTGTATCTAAAGGTGTTTGGGAGTTTCCCGAATTTGTTTGGGCTACCCTAATGTTGTTATTGTGGTTGTTGTTGTTACCACCATTACCGTTGTTGTTTTCTCCACGGCTGCTTCCGCCGCGGTTGTTTCCACCACGGTTGTTGTTTCTGTAGTAATTGTTATTTTGGTTATTGTTATTTCTATTATAACCATTGTTTTGATTATATCCATTATTTTGATTATATCCGTTATTTTGATAATATCTGGTATTGTTATAATTACCTCGATTATTACCTCTACCGCGATAATTGTTTTTATAATTATTACCGCGATAATTATTTCCACGTTGGGTGTACTATATGGAATTGGCATTGCCTGTCATTTCAGTACTACATTGTATGTACTTGGCGACGGCTTCATTCATGGTTGCAAAATTGCCTGCTTCCAATATTGTTTTGAGGCGGCCATGCTCACAATTTTTGACCATTGTGGTGATGGCTTCCTTAATGCTGAACTTGTCAGCGTGTTCGGCCGATAGGCCTTCATCAATATACGAAGCTTCTAGGAGCTTTCGTAGGTTGTCAATTTCTGTGGTAAATTTTTCTGCAGTTTTACCTTTTTGGCTTGTTTTTGCAATTTTGACTTTAATTACTTCGGATGTTTCTCCGACTATAGTATCTTGCAGTTTTTTAATTATAGCTTCTATTGTTGTTTCGTTTTGGACTCTGTATAATGTTGATCCAATTATTTTGGATTTGATGACTTCTACAGCCAAAATCTCAAATGTACCTTTCGTAAGGTTAACCAACTTCAAAGCTGTTACGAATCTCTGAAGGTGTATCCTTTGCCCGTTAAACTCCGGTATGGCACTTGATATTTCTTTAATGTATGCCCTTTGGGCATTTATCTCCTCAGACATTGTGGTTGTTTTTATTTCTACAATGCTGTCGCTAGAATCCGAGTCGGTCAAGTCCTGGTCTGATAATTCAGATTGAATAAGGACTGCCGGAATAGTAAGGTTGTTTATATCTTTTTCTTCTATCTGATATCTGATATCTTCTCTAGCTTCTATCTTCAACGGTGTGTTTAGGATAGTTGGTACTGAAATTGTTAAGTCGTACCTTTGCTTTATAGCTATTAGGTTTTCCCGTAATTTGTTTAAATATTTTAATACCTGAGACCAATGGGCTTTGTTTAGCCTGTCTCGCTGATCGTGTATTAGTCTACGGGCTGTATTGAAGCGGTTTACTAATATTTCAATTTTTATATTATTTAGTTCTTTAGACTTGCTTGGGTTTCCATGTAATCTTTTAGCATGGATTTCAAGTTATTTGAATGGGAGGACTCAGAGGGTTATATTTAAGAACGCTGCTTCTAAAATGATTCACGTGACATCTGGAGTGCCCTAGGGTATTCATTTGGGCCCTTTGCTGTTTACTTTGTTTATTAACGATCTTCCATCTATCATAACAAATTCTCGTGTACTAATGTATGCTGATGATGTTAAGCTTTGTTTGACATACAACAATATACAGTCTGGTTTCCGCTTACAATCAGACATTGACAATTTTCAAGTATGGTGTGAGTATAATCTCTTAAACTTGAACTGCCTGAAATGTAATGTAATGTCCTTCCACAGGGGTACTCCTACGTTCATTAGTTATTTGCTTCAAAACTTGCAACTTGACCGTATATATTCAGTAAATGATTTAGGCGTTCTTCTGGACCCGAAGCTTAAGTTTGACTGTCACATAATGTTGACTGTTTACAAAGCTATGGGTTCTTGGGTTTATAAAGCGTTGGTCAAAGGAATTTGACGACCCTTATATAACCAAATTATTATTTACATCCCTTGTCCGTCCTATATTGGAATATTGTTCTTCGGTTTGGAGGCCACAATACCAAGTGCACATTGACCGTATAGAGTCGGTACAAAAACAATTTCTTCTTTTTGCCCTTCGTAGTTTGAACTGGGATCAAAGCGTAAGGCTACCTTCCTACCAGAGTAGATTATAATTGCTTAATTTACCGACACTTGCAAATCGTAGAAAAATGCTTGGTACTATTTTTATGCATAATCTTATAAGAGGTGATATTGACTCTGTAGAACTTGTAAGCCGCCTAAATTTTAATATTCCCGTTAGACTAACACGTAATTATTATCCTTTTTGTTGCTGCCATCCCGCCGGTTCTCGTGGTGCATGTGGCACGCCTGTGTGCCGCTGCGCTGCCCCGATGTGGCACTTGTCCTCGCGGCCCAAAGTTCCCGGCAGAGTCCAAAGTCCGGTGCAGTTCCGTTATTTCCCTTTTGCACACGGCACTCTGGCTCTGCCCGCCAAGTCTCCACTCTCTCACTCTCCGCAACCTACTCTCCAAACTCTCTTCGTCAGAGTTCCCTCTCTCAACCTTGAAGTCTCCAACCTCTCTCTCTCCACTTCTCGGTCTCCAAACTCTCTCTCTCCGCTTCTCTTCTCCAAACTCTCTATTTGCGAGTTTCTCTCCACTTGCTCTTCGCCGCGCCGCTACTACGCTACTCTTGCCGCGTAAATGGTAAACGGCCGGCCATCCACGGTTGCAGGAATTTGTGGGGAGTTATTCAACTCCTCACAACTGCTCCACAAGCGTATTTGCTAGCATCTGTGATTGTGCAAAAATCTTTGCTAAAATCTGGGTATTGCAAAAGAGTTGGGTTTATTAATGCCGATTTAAGATGTTCGAAGGCTTTTTGGCATTCAGTTGTCCATTCGATTATTACATCTTTCTTACATAACCTTGTAATGTGACGAGAACAACCGATGACTATTAAGTCATCCATAAAAAGAAATGCTTGCGAAGGTTCTAGTCCAGGGAAAGCTATAGTCATCATTCTCTGAAAAGAGTTTGGCGCTATTTTTAAACCGAATGGTTATCGCGTGAAGCGATACGAACCATTTTTTGTTGAAAAGGATGTTATATCCCGTAAACTTTTTTCCAGTTCAATTTGATGAAAACCTGACATTAAGTTAAGGCATGGGAAATATTTTGATCTAAAATATCATCGATTCTAAGGAGTGGAAATTTATCAGACAAGAGTTTTTTATTAATTTGACGATAGTCAATTACTAACCGCCATTTTTTATTTTCCGAATTTGGAAGTGACTTTTTTGGTACTAACAAAAGTGGGCTATTATAAGGTGGTACAGAGGGTTCCACTATATTATCATTGATGAGTTTTTGGACTTGTTTTTGAATTACGTCTTGTTGACTATGAGGATTTCTATAATTTTTTATATATACGGGTTCATCATCAGTTAATCTCAGCTTTTGTTTATAAAAATTATTGGTAGTGATCGATTCGGTTTCTAGTCCGAATACATCACTATACTGGGTGCAAAATGCTGTAAGCTGTTCATTGAATTGAGGCGGGAAGTTTTTTGCAAGTTGGGATAATACAATTTTTTGTCCGGTTTCTAAGTTCGTTTTTACTACTTCGTAGTTTGAAAGTGGTTCATGATGAATATTTTTGATATAAACTACTTGAAATGTGTTTGTGGTATTTAGTAATCTTATATATGCATTTTGGACTGTTGCTATGGTGTTTGCGATATAGATACCATCCTGAATTTCTTGATTCGGAATTAATACGCTGTTTTCTTCTGAATTTATTTCGATTTTTCGGACGACTTGGGATCTGACAGAATAAGGGAGTTGTTACCAGAACTGTATGCTATTGGAACATAAATCGGATATTTGAGGTTAATTGGTCTTATTATAAGCCAATCTTCAGACGGCTTGAAGTCTAATTGACAGTTGTATCTTTTGATAAAATCGATTCCTAGTATTCCATCACATGGAATAGCGAATTGCATATTTACGATATGGAAATCATGTGGAACTATGTACTTAGAAGTTTGAATTTCAATAGAAGTTAAGCCTTTTGATTTGGTAACTTCCTTACCTATACCCTGTATATTTATGATGTGATTATCTTGAATGTTTTGAAAATTATCGGAATTTTCCTTCATTATGGATATTTCCGCGCCAGTATCTAGTAGAAAAACTAATTCTTTTCCTGTTGCTACGTTCATGAAGGTGACAAATGTATTTTGACTGAGATTTAAAGTGTGAATTTTGATGTTGTTTACTGTCGTGTATCTAAAGGTGTTTGGGAGTTTCCCGAATTTGTTTGGGCTACCCTAATGTTGTTATTGTGGTTGTTGTTGTTACCACCATTACCGTTGTTGTTTTCTCCACGGCTGCTTCCGCCGCGGTTGTTTCCACCACGGTTGTTGTTTCTGTAGTAATTGTTATTTTGGTTATTGTTATTTCTATTATAACCATTGTTTTGATTATATCCATTATTTTGATTATATCCGTTATTTTGATAATATCTGGTATTGTTATAATTACCTCGATTATTACCTCTACCGCGATAATTGTTTTTATAATTATTACCGCGATAATTATTTCCACGTTGGGTGTACTATATGGAATTGGCATTGCCTGTCATTTCAGTACTACATTGTATGTACTTGGCGACGGCTTCATTCATGGTTGCAAAATTGCCTGCTTCCAATATTGTTTTGAGGCGGCCATGCTCACAATTTTTGACCATTGTGGTGATGGCTTCCTTAATGCTGAACTTGTCAGCGTGTTCGGCCGATAGGCCTTCATCAATATACGAAGCTTCTAGGAGCTTTCGTAGGTTGTCAATTTCTGTGGTAAATTTTTCTGCAGTTTTACATTTTTGGCTTGTTTTTGCAATTTTGACTTTAATTACTTCGGATGTTTCTCCGACTATAGTATCTTGCAGTTTTTTAATTATAGCTTCTATTGTTGTTTCGTTTTGGACTCTGTATAATGTTGATCCAATTATTTTGGATTTGATGACTTCTACAGCCAAAATCTCAAATGTACCTTTCGTAAGGTTAACCAACTTCAAAGCTGTTACGAATCTCTGAAGGTGTATCCTTTGCCCGTTAAACTCCGGTATGGCACTTGATATTTCTTTAATGTATGCCCTTTGGGCATTTATCTCCTCAGACATTGTGGTTGTTTTTATTTCTACAATGCTGTCGCTAGAATCCGAGTCGGTCAAGTCCTGGTCTGATAATTCAGATTGAATAAGGACTGCCGGAATAGTAAGGTTGTTTATATCTTTTTCTTCTATATCGGGATCTTTAGAGATAGGGTCGTCAGTCTCAGCTTGTAATGGTGGATCTGATGATTCTGACTCTTCTCTAGCTTCTATCTTCAACGGTGTGTTTAGGATAGTTGGTACTGAAATTGTTAAGTCGTACTTTTGCTTTATAGCTATTAGGTTTTCCCGTAATTTGTTTAAATATTTTAATACCTGAGACCAATGGGCTTTGTTTAGCCTGTCTCGCTGATCGTGTATTAGTATACGGGCTGTATTGAAGCGGTTTACTAATATTTCAATTTTTATATTATTTAGTTCTTTAGACTTGCTTGGGTTTCCATGTAATCTTTTAGCATGGATTTCAAGTTATTTGAATGGGAGGACTCAGAGGGTTATATTTAAGAACGCTGCTTCTAAAATGATTCACGTGACATCTGGAGTGCCCTAGGGTATTCATTTGGGCCCTTTGCTGTTTACTTTGTTTATTAACGATCTTCCATCTATCATAACAAATTCTCGTGTACTAATGTATGCTGATGATGTTAAGCTTTGTTTGACATACAACAATATACAGTCTGGTTTCCGCTTACAATCAGACATTGACAATTTTCAAGTATGGTGTGAGTATAATCTCTTAAACTTGAACTGCCTGAAATGTAATGTAATGTCCTTCCACAGGGGTACTCCTACGTTTATTAGTTATTTGCTTCAAAACTTGCAACTTGACCGTATATATTCAGTAAATGATTTAGGCGTTCTTCTGGACCCGAAGCTTAAGTTTGACTGTCACATAATGTTGACTGTTTACAAAGCTATGGGTTCTTGGGTTTATAAAGCGTTGGTCAAAAGAATTTGACGACCCTTATATAACCAAATTATTATTTACATCCCTTGTCCGTCCTATATTGGAATATTGTTCTTCGGTTTGGAGGCCACAATACCAAGTGCACATTGACCGTATAGAGTCGGTACAAAAACAATTTCTTCTTTTTGCCCTTCGTAGTTTGAACTGGGATCAAAGCGTAAGGCTACCTTCCTACCAGAGTAGATTATAATTGCTTAATTTACCGACACTTGCAAATCGTAGAAAAATGCTTGGTACTATTTTTATGCATAATCTTATAAGAGGTGATATTGACTCTGTAGAACTTGTAAGCCGCCTAAATTGTAATATTCCCGTTAGACTAACACGTAATTATTATCCTCTTAATTTGCCTTAATGTACATCAAATTTTAGTCTGCACGTAATAATTAAAACAACCTTTATCATTTAATTTGCATTTCAACTTCTATCCCGGTATTAAAAACTAATATTTTAACTCATTTGCTTCACTCCTAATTGCTTCTTTATTTTCATTATGTGTCCCGTTTTTTTTGTTTTATGTATTCTTCCTCGCGAACTCGCATTCTTGCCCAAATTGATACTGCTTGTTTGTACTGCTCGTAGTGCATCAACGTCCATATATAAGTTAAAAGAATGAATTTTATTTTAATATAAAAAAACTAAATTTTCTTTATTGAGTTGTGTTAAGAACTGACTTTACTTAAGCTAAACAATTATTAATTACAACTACGCGTCGATCCATCGCTGCCACCGTCTCTGTCGCTGCTGCTGCTTCTGTTGACGTTTCTTATTCTGATTGGCTGTTACTTTTTGTCGCTGTCGCTGGCCTGCAGCCAATGCCCTCGATAAAGTTCATCCGGGCTTAGCCACGTGCGCTGAGCTTGCACCTTTTGGTCAGCGATCGTGGGAATGCAGAATAGCATATTCCCAAAGTTGATCGAACCCAGCCAAGTGCATACAACAAGAACAATATTAAATGCATTGGCAGGAAATTATATCGTTGATTACACTATGCAGCATCAAAAATGCTGAAATTGGCCAACTTTCCAGAGATCTCAGAGGCAAACGGATGCATGGTTTGATTCGATGTTAACGTTTTTTAAAATATACTCTCTTTATCTTTCAAACCCCATACTTAGAATAATTTTAGGATTTTTTTTAAGGCAGAAACAAATTCTAGAAAACATAGTCAAAAAACATAAATGTATACAGCTGCGGTCAAAATAGTAGTAGTGTTGCCGCCCTGTGTATTTAAAAGTTTGTTGTTGTAATTGATCTTTTCCTGGTAATATTGTATTGATTATAAGTTTACTATTAGACTAATTGGATAAAAAAAGAAATTTTTCAAATCGGACCATTCGTTAAAAAGTTATGCCCGATCAAAGATTTTATATATCTATCTCCCTCGCACTCCCTTAGCTGAGTAACGGGTATCTGATAGTCGGGGCACCCGACTATAGCGTTCTCTCTTGTTTAAATATATTTTCTACCACTGTGGTTTCTGTGCTTGTGAATACAAAAGAGTTTATTGTGTTAGATTTTGCCCATGTAATTGCATATATTGCATATATATATATATAATGTTATTTATTTCTTCTTTTAATAATTTAATTTTATACTTTAAAATATTTGCTTTTTGATTAACTTTTTCTTCCAAGCTCTGGGTATTTTTATACCCGTTACTCGTAGAGTATAAGGGTATATTGTATTCGTGCAAAAGTATGTAACAGGTAGAAGGAAGCGTTTCCGACCCTATAAAGTATATATATTCTTGATCAGGGTCACTAGCCGAGTCGATCTAGCCATGTCCGTCTGTCCGTCTGTCCGTCCGGATGAACGCTGAGATCTCAGAAACTACAAAAGCTAGAAAATTGGGATTACCCACACATATTCTTTAGCTTCCTACGCAGCGCAAGTTTGTTTCAGCCGGGGGCCACGCCCCCTCTAACGCCCACAATCGCCTAACGCCCACAATAAACGAGTTTAAAAAGTGTCTGGCGCCCACACCTTTAAAGATTTTGTAAAAGTAAAAATGCAGTTTTATTGCAATTATCAATACCTATCGAAATGTAGAAGAAATTTTTCAAATCGGACCATTCGTTAAAAAGTTATGCCAGATTAAAAATTTTCTATCTCCATCTCCCTCGCACTCACTTTGGCTGAGTAACGGGTATCTGATAGTCGGGGCACCCGACTATAGCGTTCTCTCTTGTTTATTATTGCATTTGTAACATTAGTTAGTTGATTAATCTTTTGATTGATTAATCTGTTAATTACAACTTGTTTATTGTTGTTTCTAATTGCTCATTTATCTTATTTTCCAAGATCTCGTAGTCGTGATGGTCTGGAGATCCCGCCAGCCATTTCAATGCTGTACCTATTGCTTTTATTGCCCTTTATTGTCTTATTTGATTTTGGAGAAAGCGTAGGTCGGTATGAATCCGTTTTAATTCGTAGGAAAGGTAGGGACGTAATGGATGAGATGCGGTGAGTAGATGAGATGATTCTTCTAACTTCGCCAGAGTTTCTTCATAGCTGGTTAAGTTGAATATGTGGATGATTTTAAATGTCCCGTCTTGCTTAGCTCCTAGTCCGGTTTCAAGTGAGATGATTTGTGAGTTGGAGTAATCTAGGACTGTGGTTATGCCCAGGCACGTTGGTAAAAATAGTCTGAACAAGAAAGGAAGCTAGCTTCGGCCAGCCGAAGCTTATATACCCTTGCAGATCATTTCCGATCATTTACAAAAACATTAAATTTAAATTAATTTGCGTATATGTTACAACAATCCAAATTTTAGCTGCTATCGTATTACTTTGGCATTAATTTTTTGATCCTTCCTATGGCAGCTACATAATAAAGCCGTCCAAATTTTGTTAAATTTAATACGAAATTTTGAAATGTTATAGAAAAGCCATATCCCAGAGAAGAAGAAAATGAAATAAAAGTCAACAAAGATATAATTTTTTTCCTATTAATTTCCATTTAATTTTCCGACCGTTTCTATGGCAGCTATATGATATAGTCATCCGATTTTTTAGAAATTTTATTCGAAACTCAAAAATATATCAAAAATGGTATTCCCAAAAGTAGAAGATTATATTTCAAAAAACACGAAAGCTAGCATTTTTTTTACGTTTTTTTTTGGATCCTTCCTATGGGAGCTATAAGATATAGTTGTCCGATCCGGTCGGTTCCGACATATATACTACCTGCAATAGAAAGAAGACTTTTGGGAAAGTTTGAGCACGATAGCTTTAAAACTGAGAGACTAGTTTGCGTAGAAACAGACAGACAGACGGACGGACAGACGGACATGGCTAGATCGACTCGTCTAGTGATGCTGATCAAGAATATGTATACTTTATGCGTTGCAAACTTCTGACTGAAATCATAATACCCTCTGCAAGGGTATAAAAATTATGTTCTAATATTATTCTTATGTATGATTTTTCCCGTTTGAGTTTTAATAGTATTAATAGTTTAATAGGCTTTATATCTAGGTGTCAGTTTAGTTCCTAACCTTTTGTCTATTTTTACGTGTATTGTGTCGCCTGGTCTAAAAAGTTTTGGTTGCATTTTGCCCTGATTGTGATATTCGAGGTCGGCAGCTTGTTTTTTCTGGATTTTTAGTTTAATTTCTTCTCGTTTTTTTTCTATGTCTTCTGCTGAACTTGATATTGTTCTTCTAAAAAATATATTTATGGGGCTATCTTTAATTACAGAATGTATTGATTTGTTATATTCCTGAACGGCTTTAAAAATTAAGTTCTCGAATGTTATGCTCCCGTTGTCTTTTTTAAGACACCGCATGATTTCGGTTAACGTTGAATGGAACCTCTCTATTTGTCCGTTGCTTGTTGATGCATACGGAGCAGTCGTGTGTACTGATATTTTGAGTTCGTCCTCTAACATAAACTTGATTGCTGCTGAGCCTAATGAGCGTTCGTTGTTATCAGTTTTGGCATACCGAAGGCAATTAACATTTCCCTCAGCGGGTTTTTAATGTCTTCAGATGCTCTTGACTCTAAAATTTTTACTTGAGCATATTTTGAAAATTTGTCGATTCCTGTTAAAACTCTATGTTTTTCTGTAATATAAATATCAATGTGAACTATTTCTCCTGGGTAATTAGGAATAGGGGTCGGTTGTATTTCTCCTTTTGGGGGGTGTCTATCGTATTTTGATTCTTTACAAGTTTGGCAGGCTTGAACTACTGCTTGAATTTTCTTCATTGCTTGTGGAAAAAAATAATTTTTTAGGATTTGTATTTTATTTTCTTTTGCATCCCTATGGGCTCTTTTATGTTCGAGTGTAATTATTTCGTTTTGTTGAGATTCTGAAGTTACGTCGTCTATTTCGTTTTGAGTAAACCTTACTTTATATGATTTGAAGAACGTGGGGTAAATGTTTTGAATTTTTCCCATTACTTCTTCAGATGTAATGATTCCGTTTATGAGTTTAGGATCAAGTCTGGTAGTTAAAATTGCAATAAGTTTTTCTTCTGTGTAAGATTTTTGTTTAATTATATGTCTGTGGTACGTTGGAAATGGTATTTCAAAACTATAGGAATCTGTGTCAGTAAATATATCTGGTTTTTAAATACGTTAATTGGGGCTTCTACCGAAAATATGAGGTTGTGTGACGAGCTGTCTTCGCTATGGAATGATGCTGAGGAGCTGATTGAATTTACTTCAGCGGGGGCTCGGGGTAAAGCATCTGCCACTACATTAGCTACTCCGGGCTTGTACCTGATCTCGTGGTTATATTCGCCAACGAGGTCTCTCCAGCGTTTTAGCTTAGCGTTGTGGTTATTTACGCTATTTGAGAAACTCAGGGGCTGGTGGTCCGTGTATATTACCACCTTCGAATACTCGTAAAGATAATGTCTTAAACTTTGCAGAGCCCAAACGATAGCGAGCATCTCTCGTTCGTTGGTTGCGTAGTTTTCTTCGGTTTTTGACAGAGTGCGCGAAATAAATGTTATTGGCCTATGGTTTTGTTCCAATACTGCGCCTATTGCGTAGCTTGAGGCATCGGTAGTCAGCTGGAATTCTTTTCCGAAATCTGGGTATGCAAGGGTTACGTCTCTGGAGACGAGGGTATTTTTAAGTTTCTCGAATGCGGTAATCGCATCCCTGCTCAGGTTAATAGCAGTTTTGCTTGACTTGGTCTTGGATATACGGCCTTCTTCGCCTCTTAGAAGAATGGTTTAAGGTTTTGCTATTTTTGCATAATCTTTTATAAACCGCCTGTAATAACCTGTCATGCCTAGGAAAGAACGGAGTTTTTTTAATGTTTCGGGACCGGAAATTTTGTAATTGCTTTTATTTTATTTATGTTAGTTTTAACTCCGTTTTCTGATATTGTGTACTCCAAAAAATCTACTTCGTTTTTGAAAAAATGACATTTCTCTATTTGGACTCTCATGTTTGCGTTTTGTAGGGTTGAAAATACCTTTTCAAGATTTTGACCGTGGTCTACCTCATTTTTGCTAAACACTATGATGTCGTCTACGTATACATAGCAAATTTTCCCTATGTATTCTCTCAGCTCTTTGAAAAATTGATGGAGAATTTTTTAGGCCGAACGGAAGTCTCGTAAATTCGTATTTTCCGCCGTTTACAGCGAATGCTGTGTTTTCTATGTTCGTGTCTTTTAATGGTATTTGTTGAAAGCCACTCTTGAGATCTAATACCGAGAAATACTTGTTGTCGCCAAGTTGTGCGATAATTTTGCCAATTTCGGGGATCGGATACCGATCTGAGATCGATTACTAATCTGTACTTTTTTTCTTCTGACTGACCGGACTTTTTCGGAACTGGTGCATTATATAGTGATCTTGAGGGTCTTATAATGCCGTCTCTTAGCATCTCATTTATTTGTTTTTCTACTTCCTGTTTTAATGATATTGGATATGGGTAGTGTTTTCCGTTAACTGGGGAATCTGACGAAGTTCTGATCTCGCCTACAACTTTAGTTATGTATGCTAACTTTGTATCGGGATCTGCAAAGAGGGTCTTGTGACTTTGTACGAGGGTATTTATAATTGATTTTTGAGACTCGGTCATGTGGCTGACTTGAGGTCCAATTGTATTTACTGCTTGTGTTGCGAATTGGTGAATTTTAATTTTGCGTTTATTTCCAAGTATTAAAGTATCGTTTTTCACATCTATAATTGCTCCTAGGCTTTTCATTGTGTCGTTGCCCAATATACCGTGGAAGGTTTTTAGGGTCTCTAGTAAAAAAAATTTCATGGGAGTATCCGAAATGTAAGGGAGTTTAAGTATTGCGTGTCGTGTAATTTTAGTAGTGCCTCCAACTGAGCTAACGGAAAAATTTTCCTCATTTGGTTTTGGTTTTGGTACTAATTGATTTTGAATATAATTTTGTTTTGAGCCCGTATCTATGAAAAATTTTAGGATTTTTCCGTTCCCCGTGGTTATTCTATAGTAAGGCAATGAGAGTAGTAGGTTAATACGGGTGCTGGCTCACTTTTAATTGATCGTGATAAACCAATTAGCACCTATTAGTCACGCATGGCTGCACATTGACCTAATTAGCACATAGGTGTTATAATGACCTAATTAACATAATTAATCAATAAAAGTGTGGGAGAAAGTTGGAGGGGGAAAATGGAGTGTGAGAGAGGGGTCCGTTAAGATGCACACAGGTGTCAGAATGACCTAATTAACATAATTAATCAATAACATAATTAATCAATAAAAGTGTGGGAGAAAGTTGGAGGGGAAAAATGGAGTGTGAGAGAGGGGTCCGTTAAGATGCACACAGGTGTCAGAATTTGTGATTGGTTGTGGTGTGTAGGAGTGTGAGGGAGATGTGTTTTCTCATGCCTAGAATTTGTGTGTAGGAGTGTGAGGGAGGGGTCCGTTAAGATGCACACAGTGTAGGAGTGTGAGAGAGGGGTCCGTTAAGATGCACACAGGTGTCAGAATTTGTGATTGGTTATGGTGTGTAGGAGTGTGAGGGAGATGTGTTTTCTCATGCCTAGAATTTGTGTGTAGGAGTGTGAGGGAGATGTGTTTTCTCATGCCTAGAATTTGTGTGTAGGAGTGTGAGGGAGGGGTCCGTTAAGATGCACACAGTGTAGGAGTGTGAGAGAGGGGTCCGTTAAGATGCACACAGGTGTCAGAATTTGTGATTGGTTATGGTGTGTAGGAGTGTGAGGGAGATGTGTTTTCTCATGCCTAGAATTTGTGTGTAGGAGTGTGAGGGAGGTGTGTTTTCTCATGCCTAGAATTTGTGTGTAGGAGTGTGAGGGAGGTGTGTTTTCTCATGCCTAGAATTTGTGTGTAGGAGTGTGAGGGAGGGGTCATGCCTAGAATTTGTGGTTGCACAAAAACAAATGAGATCGTTTATTTAGTCAAATGCGTTTTTATTTATTTAATCATATTCATGTAACATTAGTTTCCATTGAGTTTTTTAAACAAATTAATGTATCGTTCCATCAGTTTTTGGACATCTTCTTCTTTCTTTTCAATATGCATACACCTGCAGGTGTCAGGTCCGACTTTACAATCATCATATGCCCATGCACAGGATGATAGGTGTTCCCCATACTTGGAATGAATTACTGGGGTGGCTTCAACATCTTTAAAAAATGTATGAAATGATTTCAACCTCGAAACATGTTCCTTGAAGATCTCACTCCCATACTCTTTTAAGAACTCTTCAATTTTTGAGGAAATCATTTTTTTTTTCTTTCAACGTAATAGGTTGAATGTTTATCTTAAACTAAAGTCTGTTGGATATAAATCGTTGTATTATACTTAGAAAACAGCTGTTAAATAATACAACAGCTGTTGATAGACCCACCCTCAAAAACAAAATCAAAACAATAGATTTTTTTTTTTAGTTTTTTCTTTATTTTAGAATTTCAATATATGATGAAATTAATTTTCTAACTTTATATTGTTGAATTACAAAATGAAAACAAGCACACGTTTCTATATTATCATTAGAAAATTTACATAAATTAAAATGTTCTCCAAATGTTGTTTTTATAAACTCCTTCACGTCAATACTCATGAACATGTCCTTTGACTCCAACAGTAATTTCAAGTCCTCTTTTGAAATCATATTTCCAAATGTATTGATAAATAAATTAATTTTATTTATCAAGGAAGAATAATTCGGTATATTAAGATTTTTATTAGAATCCGACATTTCGTAAACTTCTTTTCTCGACCCACAAATTGTGAATGAAAGAATGAATGATGAAAAATTGTTGTTGCTAGCAGTTTTCTTTTGTGTAAAAGTTTAAGATTTTATGAGCATTGTTGAGTGAGCAGACACCATCTAGAGCATGTAATGAGCAATATGGCAAGTGTTTTCCATCCATTATTTTTAGAGAGGGACATCCAATTTCATCAATGTTAATTACATCATCAATTTTTAAAAATTTTTGTATGAATAACCTTTTTTGATATCCTTTACAAATTATTTCCTTTTTTCTAATTATTTCTCTTAAATACATTTGTATTTCTTTGAAAAAGTATACTCCATCGTTCCAATAAATTTTATGATGTTTTTTTGTTAACCAAGTAGCTGTTTTTCTACATTTTTTATTCAATTCAATAAAATCATGTGGAGAGTGTATGAGAAAATTAGAGTTCAAGTTTGTTTCGTTCTTGAATACGACTCCAATTTCTTTTAGAATAAATTTATTATTATTCCCTTGAAATCCTTGAACATCAATTGCAACAATATCTTCACTCATGATTACTTGATTGTTTGTTAGACAATCCGCTGAACTAGACCATTCAACGGGTTATATTCAACTAATCGATCATGTATCAGCACGCAATATACTTGAACATTTTCGATAGCGGGCTTGCTAAGTTCAATTGAAATCCTAACATCAATGGGTCCCGATTTAACCATTTCATTTTGATATGATAAGTCTATTACGATAATAGGAGCTTTAGCTTTAAACTCTGCAGGTGATAGTAAAGGAGATTCACTTCGATTATAGTAGCTAGTTTGAAACTTGCAATACATTTCATAAAGGTGGGCAAATCGTTCTTTCTCAAAGTCCAAATTCAAGTCATCGTAGGGATATGTTTCAGAGTTTAAGTAGACCTTTAGATTTCTTAAATTGTTTGTAATCAGATGGTGATTATCTTTAAATGCAATTAAAGCAAAACGTGGACGTTCGCGGTTAGCCGCTAATTTAACATTCCAAACATGATGTGTTCCATTACTTAGTTTAGGATTAATGTATGTATCCCAACTACGGAATGCAATCGGTAGATTGGATCCACTTTTTATAATATCATACATTTTAATTTTCGTTGAATCGCTGGGTGTTATATGAGGAATTTTCCATGTAATATTAGTCATATTGAGATGATATTTTCCGACTCTTAGTCCATTCTCATTTTTATCTTCCTCAAGTACATCATTTAAATTTTTTGATATCAATAGTACTAGTTCATGTTTACAATTTAATAAAACTTTTTTGAAATCTTCAGCAAATCCAAGTAGATTTTTGAGGGGTATTGAAAAGTTAAAGTTGGGGCTTAAATTGAAATCGGATCCTCCACTCCATCCAGAATTGTAAAGTCTCTTGCTTTCAAATTGATTTAAAGAAACAAAGTTTTTTATTGTAGAAGTAATACCACTAAACCTTGTTCTATCTATCTCAACACCATTTATTTCATAACGTATTTCATCTAAAAAGTATGCCATGCAATTATTTCTCATCCTCCCAATAACATTTTGAGTTTCTACCGCCCCCCCTTCCTTAATTAGAGTAATATCTCCTTGAAAATTTAGAAGACTCTCATGGGGGAGTACATATAAATCTTGATTTTGAATTGTAATTCTTATCTCATCATTCGGTTTAAATGATTGTTGATAGGGTGAATAACTGTGATATTCTTTCTTCGATATACTATCATCAGAGAAAGGTTTTTCTCGTACCACCAATATTTCATTCAGACCCATAACTTTAGTTAAACTCGTACTTTGAAGCCCAATGATTTAAGAATTAACTTGTTTTTTAATGTAATTGTGTGTCTTTTTACTTTCGATCCTCTTCCTATAACTTTATGTTTGAAAGTGTGCTGATGATGGTAAGTATCATCTCTTTTATTATATACAATCATTGTATTAGTCTTAAATGTAAACGAATTGTATAGTTTTCACCGCGTAAATTAATAAGTTCACCGTTCTGATCAGTTATGTGTATAGAGAGTGTACTTATTTCTCTAGTGTTGACTGGTAAGTAAATGAGATTGTGTGGTGTGATATTCATTTTATAGCCCGGTGGAACATTAATTCCGAATTCGTATAATGAATGATCTTGCCTACTATCAATATATGATCCGCTCACAATATTACATACTAAACGTATTGTGTTTATTTTTAAAATGTTAACAGGTTGATCCGATATATAGGTTTTTTTCAGGTCGGGGTAGATTATTTTTTTATTGAAACCAAGCAATTGCCCAATGGAGTTGTTTCTATTAAAATAAATAGGTTCCTTGGTAGTTGTAATATGAACTTGAAGTGTGTTATTATTACTTTCCATTTGAAATGTTTTCTCAAGATCATAATCATTTAGTTTATTTTTTAGAAAATCATAAATATCATTGAGTTCATATGATCCTATGGGGAGTTGAATAACTTTATCACCAATATGAAATAGATTATTATTTATATCAACATTGGGTATAGAGTTGTACATATGAAAGTCAATGAGTGCACACTCATAGTCACCATTCGTGAGTTCTATGGGTGGGAAATAAGTAATGTTTGTAATGGGTTCATTACCATTTAGTGTAAGAGTGAATGATCTACTCATTTTGGAATCTAATAATGAACTGTGAAAATATAGCCTACAGAACGAAACTTATATTCTCAAATAATTATAAATTCATTAAAACCCTTCCTATATCTTCCTTTTTCCATATCGTTATCTTTACTTATTATGAGGAATCCGTATTTATCACTCCAGCACTTTTGACAAATTTTCATAAATGAATCATAAGACATATCAGTATTTACATGATCACGATATATATGTCGCATATTTAAATCATCTTGTTTAAACATTATAATCATATTCGCATTATCACGTATTAGATGTTTTGGAATATGAGTATACGTTTGACATAGGTAAAAAGAATCTATATTTTTATGACGTCCCATACAAAAATATGAACGAATATTGTTTTGTTTTTCACAAGCAACATCATCAAAAATCATAATAGAGTTTTCTTTAGCCTTAGCGGGTAGTAAAACTTCATCATTTTGTGAGAATGTATAATATCCCATACCTTTTATCGGTTTAATTAGTTTCTCTAAATACTCATACTTTGGTTGATATAAACTCTTTGAGAATACATATATATTCTCAAATTTAAGACCGTTTGGACTTTCAATAAGACTGAGCATAACATTTGTTTTTCCACAGTTTGACGGACCGACAACCAATGCTCTTATTGTATTGGGTAATAAAGAACTATGTCGTGGAACTGAATTTTTAAATGATTGATCACTACCCTCGATATTTCTAACATAGATTTCTTGTTTTTGACGTATTAAACGCATATTCACGTCTGTAATGTAGTTCATTCGATGAGAAATGCTCCTTGATTAAACATTATATAAAATGGGTAAAAGTTTTTATAATTGTTGCAGTCAGAGTTCAAACTTGAAACGAGGTAGTGGTATTATCAACAAAATAATTAACACACTTCCATTTGAAGCACATATTCCTGGCTATAATTTTTGTGGACCTGGAACAAAGCTTAAACAAAGGTTGGAGCGCGGTGATCGTGGGATAAATCAATTGGATGAAGCTTGTAGAGTACATGATATTGCATATTCACAAAATAAGGATCTAGCTGATCGACATAAGGCTGATGCAATATTAATAAATAAAGCGTGGGAACGTGTTGGAACAAAAGATAGTAGTATTGCGGAGAAAACAGCAGCATACTTGGTTACAAATATTATGAAAACAAAAAAGAAATTCGGAATGGGTGTGAAGAAGAAGAAAACAAAGAGAAAATGTAAGAAGAGGAGATCAAAGGTAAAGAGTTTTTCAAATGTTGTCCAAACAGGAATGCGGGCATTGAAAACTCAAAAACCACTAGATCTAATGAGTGCAATCAAGGTTGCGCGTAAGGCAGTCAGTAAAACAATTGGTAGAAATAAAAAAAAAAAAATTAAGATTCCTCGCGTTATTAATGTACCGAAAATTGGTGGTTTTTTACCTATTGTACCCATTTTGACTGCATTAAGTGCATTAGGTAGTCTTGCCTCTGGTAGTGCAGCCATTGTTAAAACTATTAATAATGCAAATATTGGAAAAAAAACAATTAGAAGAGAGTAAACGACATAATACAAAAATGGAAAGTATTAAGGTGGGTGAAGGTATGTTTCTAAAACCTTATAGAAAAGGTTATGGATTATATCTCAATCCATTTAGAGGAAATCCAAAAAACTGATTACTAAGCTACCTAAAAAACCGCTTTCAAATTTTGAAATTTGGAATTTTGCTCAAAAGTATATTCCACATTTCCGAGGTGTGTTTATGAGAGACTCACTACCAAAATCTCCGTGGAGAGAAGAGTCAGGAATTATAAACCTAGATGATAGTTCATCAAATGGTACACATTGGGTAGCTTACAACAAAAATAAAAACAGTATACATTATTTTGATAGTTTTGGAAATTTACAGCCCCCAAAAGAAGTTGTGAAATACTTGGGGAATAATATTAACTATAATTATGAGAGAAAACAAGTTTTCAATAGTACCAACTGTGGACACCTCTCCCTCCAATTCTTACTCTCTATCTCTCCCTAACTTTCTCGTTATGGTCAAGTGACTTCTCTTTGATTCTCTATGATTCTTGAAACTCACTCTATTCCACATGCTATTCGCTGTTATGATTGGTCAATTCTAAATCAAGAAAGAGATAGAAAAAGGAGGGTTAGTTTACCAAAAGGTATAAAAACTCGATCAAAAGTTATTTTAAGTCGCATTTGAAAAACCACTTGTAAACAGTCTCAACCCAAGTTTTAAGTTGCAAGTTTTAATCTAAATCATCTCGCAAACAAGAAAAACAGTTGAAACAATAATAACAAGAAAAAAAAAACAACTATAAAAACAACTATAAAACAACTACAAACAACAAAAACAATAACAAGAAGAAAAAAACAACTATAAAAACAACTATAAAAACAATTATAAAACAACTATAAAACAACTACAAACAACAAAAACAACTATAAAACAACTACAAACAACAAAAACAACTATAAAACAACTACAAACAACAAAAACAACTATAAAAACAACTATAAAACAACTATAAACAACAAAAACAATTATAAAACAACTACAAACAACAAAAACAACTATAAAAACAATAAAAACAATAACAAGAAGAAGAAGAAACAACTAGATGAAGAAACAACTACAAATGGTCAACCCAGAAATGATGAAGGTACTCAAGGATTTTAATGCTAACCTACCAAAGCCTCTCTTAACAAAGACAAAGATGGAATCGGATGTGTGCTACCCTATTCGACGAGCTCAACGTAAAAAAACCAGCTTTGGAATGGCCCTCACTCTTGAACTTGAAGAGTATATGTTGTACTTACCGGAACGATACTCGACTTTAGATGATTCAACCATTGAATATATAAAAGATAATCTGTTTTGTATTATTAAAAGGAATGATAACAATCTCTATTTAGAATTAAATAAAGCTTAAAATGTATTCATTTTTAATATTATTATTAATGTACTTATTTTCTCAAATAAAGCTTAAAATGTATTCAATTTTAATATTATTAATGTATTTATTTTCTCAAATAAAAATAAAATTTCATTAAACTCAAAACACTTTGTTATAAATATTTATATTATACTACATTTCCCCCCAGTACCACATGAGTATCAGAGAAAACTAGAACAATGAAGCGAAATCTTTTAGAACAGTTGACGAAAAGTAGGAATTCATTAAAAAGAAAATTTAATGAATTGAAGCAAATAAAAAATGAGAACGTATCAAATTTGGAGGAAACTTTTAAACCTATTACAGAACCTTTAAATGAATTACTAAATGAAAATAAAAAATTAAATAAAAACAAAAAAAAGTATATTAATGATACACACAATGTTAAGACCAAATTCAAGAAAGAGAAACTAAACGTACCTAAAAGTAATAAAAGGGTACAGGAGAGAGTAATTGAAAGTGATGATGAGAGTGATGCGTATGTTGATGCTTACTCAGAACACTCTCACATAGATGAATCTGACATTTCTCAGCAATCTCTTATAGACGAATCTGATGTTTCACAACAGTCTCTTATAGACGAATCTGATGTTTCACAACACTCTCATATAGATGATTTAAATGAAAGTGTATATGAAGAAACCGGGGTGAAGTATAATATCAACATTAATCAGTTAAAACAAGAAAAGATTTTAGATAATAGTTATGGACCAAGAGAAGAAAATAATATTTTAATGTTGGGTAATAGTACGCTAAAAATTAAAAAAAATGAAATGGAATTAGGAAGTGGAAATTTTTGGACTCTATCACCTGGTTTATACTCTTTAATTTTTCATAACAATCCTAAGACTTTTACTAAGAATGATTTAGAATCATATAGAAACATTTTAATTGAAACAAGTGCTCACAAAAGAAACTATCAACCAGATGGTCAAATAAAAGGAAATCGTTCTAAAAAATATTCTTCAATTATTAAACCATTAATATCTTCGTCTTCAGTAAATAAAGAATATACTGGTTCTGGGTATATGAGACTACAAAAATTACCACCAAATTATGTATATTGGGATAATGTGAATGAACTTGTTGAAAGATTACAACTCTTAATGGCATCAAGAGCTGCTGGTAATAATAACCATACAAATGAAATTCTTTCAATAATAGAAGAATTGCGTGAAGCAAAAATAATATATTAATAAAATGGAAAACATTTTCTCATTTTGTTTAATAGTAAAATGTCTATTGACAAGTTTGGTCACTTTTCAAATGATAGAGATTTTTCCTCACTTTTCAAAAGGGAAGTTGAGAGTCTTACAGGTTTAAATCTAGATACTGATGGTCACATAAATGTTCAGAAAAAAAGAATTAAAAACTCTTCAAATCCAATAAATGGAAATGATTTGGCTAATAAATTTTATGTAGATGAGAAAATTAACGAAGCGAAATCACAACAAATCGAAACTATAACTAAATCATTTCATCAACGAAATAAAAGAGTATCAGAGTTGGAAAGTAAAGTAATAAAAATGCTAACTCAAATGGAGTATATACATAATAGATTAAAAGAGCTTCTTGATAAAATGGAAAATCTTAACAATTTCATAAATCAAAATTTACGGAAAAAACCCACACCAATCAATCGTTCTGATCAGATACAAATAGATGGAACGATTCTTCGAGGTAGTCCATTTTCACATCGTAAAAACGAAGAAGAGGTCTTAACAATTAATGTGGATCATACATAAATATACCGTTCTTTCATTATTTATTTTATAATTAAAATGACAGTTGATAAGTTTGGTTGTTTTTTAAATGAGAAAGAGTACTCAAGAGATATAACAAAAGGTGTGGAAAAATTTCAAAGTATACTCAATGATTATGATGGACATTTAAATATTCAGAGGAAACGATTTAAGAATTCCCTACCCCCCATTCATGAAAATGATATTGCAACAAAATTTTATGTTGATGATGAAATAAGTAAACTAATACAGAATACATCTAGTGAAATTTCTAAACAACCACAGAAACAAGAAATCTTTAGATTAAGACCTCGAATCAATAATATTGAGGGAAAAGTGAGTGAAATTTCTAAAAAATTGGACTATCTCTTGAAAACTATTAATAAGATAGTAGAGGATATAAATGAAATAGAAAGTAACATTTTCAATTATATCATTGCACCGACTGCAGTTTTAAAAAGTGAAACTGAATCTTTAGAGAAGAAACCATTTGTAGCAAATCAAATAAAGTCATGAGTAAACGAGATATTGTAAATGAATTACATCGACCATCATTCAAGAATTTTCCAAGACGTAGAGTTATAGTAAAGGGTATTAATGATTTATGGCAGGCTGATTTAGTTGAAATGGGGGCATATGCATCATCGAATAAAGGCTTTAGGTATCTATTAACAGTTATAGATACCTTTTCTAAATATGGATGGGGTGAAGCAATAAAATCAAAAAATGCAGAAGAAGTTACAAGAGCAATGGAAAAAATAATAAAATCTGATCGTGGAGTACCAAAGAATTTACAAACAGATAATGGAAATGAATTCTATAATAAACAATTTAGAGAATTAATGAAACGATATGAAATTAATCATTACTCAACATTTAGTACTCTTAAAGCATCTATTGTGGAACGTTTTAATAGAACATTAAAAGAACTTATGTGGCGTGAGTTCAGTTTTAATGGAAAATACACATGGCTTCAAGTATACAAAGAATTGATTAATAATTATAACAATAGGAAGCACAGAACCATTAAAATGAAACCCATTGATGTTAATGCTAAAAATGAAAAGCAGATTTTGATGACATCATACAATCATCTAAAAATATTCACAAATGGAAAGTTTAAAGAGGGGGATCATGTACGAATAAGTAAATATAAGCATGTCTTTGAAAAAGGTTATACTCCAAACTGGACAACGGAAATTTTTCGAATTCGTAAAGTACAAAATACATCTCCCACCACATATTTACTTGAAGATTTGAAGGGTGATCCAATTCAAGGGGGCTTCTATAAACAGGAAATTAAAAAAACAAAATTCCCTAATACTTATCTTGTTGAAAAGATTCTGAAACAAAAAGGTGATTATGTGTTTGTACGTTGGTTAGGCTTTTCAAAATCAGAAGATAGTTGGATTCACAAAAAAGAAATTCTATAAAAACAAGTGAATGCGTAGAAAAATTAAATTCCACACATTGACGTCAATGTGTGAAATCAAATTATGTTTCTTTACACGCACAATTCCTATTTAAAAAGTGTGAAGAAATATGTAAAGATAAGAATTCGAATGGAATTGATTATGTGCTTGTGAGATGAGTAGGTTAAGAGAGCGTGCGTGTGCAGATAAGAATTTTGTATGGAACTTGAGCTCTAAAGAATCTAAAACAAAAAAGATGATTGTATAGTTACGCACTATGTAGACTTTTTAAAATTAGTATATACTTGGATTCACAAAAACAAGAACTTGAAGTATATAATCAATTAAAATGTACGCATTGACGTCAATGCTTGAAATAGACTCATGTATATTTATATATATATATATATACATATACAAATCTAGATGATATAAAAGGGGGGCATTTTAAAAAGTTTTCAGTTTCCATCTATTCGTTCCATCAAGTCAATTTCGGATCGTTTATTCGTTGTGCGTGCATTCATTTATTAAAAACTTAAAATGTCATTCATGATAATATTTTTTTTAATTTCAATAATGAATCCGGTTGCGAAAATGTTACCGGTGCCTAGTGAAATGTTAGTCATTGATAAACCCTCTAATTCGAATAACTCAATTGAAGTATTCATAAATATGCCAAAATTAAATAAAATTATAAAAATTGACTTAAAGTTCGAGATCATGGAAGATAGCCATATTTTTATGGATCTTATGAACAAGAGTACTAATGACAATGAAAAAAATTTAAAAAGTGAAGTGGACATGAAAATAATTAATACTAATAATAATAATAGTATTAATGCAAGTGTGCTTGAAGAAAAAATAAACACAACAACAACAATTACACCTACAACATCAACATCAACATCAAACCCACCTACTTTGATAAGTAGTTTGGAGGAGGAAGCAGGAGAAGAAGAATCAAGTACCTCAACATCCACAACAACAACTACATCTGCAACTACAACAACAACAACATCTGCAACAACAACAACAAACTCACTCAATCCTTTTGATATTATTACTAAAGATACAAATGATGAGAAAATAGAAAATAAAAGCATAGGAGATGAAAAATCGCAAAGAAATGGTGTTGGTATCAATGATAGTGAGTTAGAATTTCAAAACGTAAGTCAAGCACCTAAATTAAGTAATACAATTCAAGAATTAGGGATTGGTATCAATGATAGTGAGTCAGACTTTGAAAGTATAGGACGAGTTCCAATAAAAAGAAATATCACGTATAAATTAAAAAACACTGCAAACATGCATAACTCTGAAATAGAATTTACAAAGAGAGGAATAATAGAGAATTTTAAAAAGCAATTAATTGAGAATGAAAGGAAAATAGGAGGACATCTGGATTTAGGAAGAAGGGGGTTAAATAGATTCTTCACCGTAACATATAAAAGTGCTACGGTAGGTGTTAAATGTCACTACAATAATATATATAGAAGATCAAATGTTAAACGTAGTGTAAATAAATCTAAACGTAGGAATACAAAACATATAACTACCCCCCACCACCAACGAAAATCTAAACGAAATATTAGTCCCCCCCTAGCAACATTAAGAATAAATTGCTTTGAATTTGCTGAAGTTCTAACACATGCACTAATACATGCAGAGAGACAGAAAGATAGGCAAGTATATGAAAGAATTTCGAAAGATGCTGATCTTATTTCTATGCAAGAGAGTAAACGGGGAGAGATAGGAGATGTAGAACCAGGTTATCTTAACGATGTCCCTCAAATAAATGAAATAGCTATTGAAACAGCTGAAAAAATTAATGGAATATATTTAAGAAAGAGAAATTTAGAAGCTCAAATGTTAATTGACTATTTAAATAAAAAAGAAAGTGAAAGTAGTACAGATAAAATTATAATTAATGACATTAACGATTTCAAAATAACTAATAGTGATACTATAATCTGATTGAGTAGGGAATAAAAAAGAAAGTGAAAGTAGTACAAAGAAAATTATAATTAATGACATTAACGATTTCAAAATAACTAATAGTGATACTATAATCTGATTGAGTAGGGAAATATGTTTGTTTTTGCAGAATTTAAATAAAGAAGTTGCAAATACTATTTCAAGTGGGCCACAAAAAGGTGAGTTGAAAAATAAATATACATTTATAAAATAATATTTATACTAATAATATTTATATTTTCAGAATTTCAAAACCTTAACAATAATGAGGTTAATAATACTATTTCAAATAGAGTAGAAAAAGGTGAGTTGAATAATAAATATACATATATATAAAATAATATTTATACTAATAATATTTATATTTTCAGAATTTCAAAACCTTAACAATAATGAGGTTAAAGACGACACTCTGCTTTCATATGATGAAGATGATGATGATGATGATGATGATGATGTAAACATTTTCGATGAGGATAATCCAGAGCCATGCATTACAAGATCATCTAGTGAGGACGAATCTATTCTTGTTGAAGGTGGAATAAATAACTACATACAAACTATTCCTTTAAATTTAGATAAGGATAATGATGAATATATAAAATCAATTCCTTTAAGTAATGATGATAATAAAATCTATATATTAGAGGGTGGTATAAATAGTTATGTACAAACTATACCACTAAATATAGAAGAAAGTAAGCAAATTGAATGTAATTCGAAGAAAACATTTTAATTATTCTTTAAAATAAAAATTTTATAATATTGTTCTGAGAAATTTTAATATTAACTTAATAAAGCAATGTTTATTCTTTAAAATAAAAATTTTATAATACTGTTTTGATTTGTAATATTTGGTTTATACATTACCTTTAATTAACCTTTAAATAAAAAGCGATGTTGGTTGATTTTTATTATTATTATTATAGATTTAATTTATTTTTATTATAGATTACATTTATTCTTTTTCACAATTCAGTAAATTTATTTCTAATTCTGTATAAAACATTTCAAATGTACAATCATCAATATTTTTCTTTAATTTTTCTATTTCAATGTCTTGATTATTATTTCTATTAGAACAATTCTCTATTTCTTTTATTCTTTGCTCGTAAACATAAATATTTGCGTTTATTTCATCAAGTTTATTTTCTAATTTGTTTTCTTCTATTTTATAATGTCCATATTGTAATGTATTAATTTTATTGTTTTGTATAACGAGCTTTGTATCTTTGTGACTGAGAACAACTTTTTTACATTTAACTGTTGATAAAAGATGATTTTTAGATCTAATCATTGACATAGATCCGACCACTTCCTCTTCTGAAAACAAACATTTTTTAAAACTATTAAAAGTTAATTGATCAATAGCACTTCTTTTAACCCCCTTTGATTTTTTCACTGTTTTTTCAGAGATATCATTAATATTAGATGACCTAAAGGCATACATTTTCGATCTTAAACCAACAAATTCAGTCATCGGTCTTCCATTGAGTTCATCTTTAAAAAAACCCAACCTCTTTTTATTAGCTTTAGGGAAATTATAGAGATTTAATAATTCATCAGAATAATCTGATGTATCAAACTTCATCTCAATATCATTCTGAATATCTTTATAAAAATCATCAGTATTAATTGTGTATATAAAAGAATCTGTATCCATATAATTTAATTGCACATTTTCATTGTATTTGGGTTTTATATAATTATAATGAAAATCATACATTTTCCATTTTGATAAATCTAATACAACAAACCCTAAATATACAGGTTTATTGTATAACACATTTAACCTTTTCATTTGAAAAGCAAAGAAGTTTTCTGAAAACTGTTTTACGCTATGGAAGTTGGACTTTGAAATAAGAGATCTAGCACAATGTCTTTTAGGTCCAGCAGAGTCTAATGGTGAAGCACTTTCCCATTCTGTAATTAACTTTACATCCACTCTTTTATCAACATTTTCCATGGTTTTTCCATAGACAGCATTATTTAAAAGTTTAAAAAAATCTTTTTCAAATGCATTTTTTGCATTAGTTCTATGAAATGTATTCAAGTCAATGTATGCTTTTAACCAAGGCTTCTGTAAGAAACGAAGGCCTCTATGGATTTTTTTTAAAATTAAACCATTTTCTATACACTGTTGAAGATTTTTATAATGAATAATATATTTTTCTTTATCCCTTAAATCAGCAATTAATTTTTTAATTTTATCTCTGTTTGTTGGTAATTGATTATTGCAACAAAATGGAAGATCATTGTGTGTGTTATGTAATTTATAAGGATATTTTAAATCTACCTCGAAAATGTATCCATATTCACTATCATCTCCAATCTCTGAAATATTAATACTATTAAGTGATTCCCTTGAAAGCCATTCAAAACCTCCATATGGTAAAGATTGTGACATAGCCCAACCATATAAATTATTTGCATCCAAATAAATTAAATATGATGATTTTTGAGTACTATCAAAATTATCAACATATTTATTATTTGCTTTAGCATATCTACATGTACATTGTACTAAACCACCTCGAATACCACTTTGAATAAATTTATATTGATCTATATCAGTTAATAAATCTAATTCAATTTTAGTACATTTCAACATAGCTTCCCATGATAAACCTGGTGTTGTGAAAAAATGTGCTGGATCAAGTGAATAAATTTTAATGCAAAGTCTTCGGAAGTTTTCAAAGACATCAGTCATTAATAAAACATCTGTTTTCAAATATAACTCTAAATAATCTTTTAAGTTCTCACATGAAAACTCATTCCATACCTCTTGTGCGTGAGTGTAATTTTCGTTTGAACATTCATTTTCAGTTAAGGAACTATAGAAAGCTTCTTTAGGAGGTAATATACTTTCTTTTAATTTCTCAACTGAATCTAAATATTCATAAGGAAATACACCCTTTCTTCGCATAAGGTTAAACTGATTTTCATTTGGGAAAAATGATTTTGTAATATGCATTTGTTCACTATCCAGGTTTGAAGCTAATGTATCTAATGCAGAAGGCATAAAACGAAACGAATCTAGAAAACGGATTTCAAAGTTTTCACCATTACTAATAGTTATAATTTTTGATATTGAAATATATTGTTCCTTATTTAATGGAATTACCTTTATTTCACCAGGTATGAGAGCCAAATCTTTTATAAATAGATGACAATCATACCTGGTGAAATTGTGGAAGAAAACAGGAATAAATTTTGGGACTTTATATTTTAAATTGCACGCATTATGTGCTGCACCCCTAAATTTTCCTGTGAAGTGACAGTGATCCCTAACTCTATCTAATAAAAGAGGAGTGTTGCATATATGACAATTAATTGATTTTTTAAAATCTTCTTCTTCATCATCAGATATAAGTATGGGTACATTTTTGGAAATATGATTCTCAAATATAAGTGTTAAATTTTCTATAAGAGATAGCAGGAAATTCATTCCTGAGTTTAATTTAGTTTCTAGAACAAACTTATCTAAACTATTATCATGTGCACACTTTATATAGTATGCATATGAAATAGGCTTATGAATATTTACTATATTTAAATTTAATGTTTCATTTTTATTAATAGGTTGAAGGATGCATTCAAAATCAGCGTATACTGTGAATGGTATCATCACTTCCTTTTGAATATTCTGATATTTTAAAATTGCATCCCTCGGCTTTGGTAGACGTGATACCTTTTTACCACAGACTTCAGAGTGTCGGTTGGCAGCATCTTCACTCAATGAATAATTTAAGCAAATTTGGCAGAACCATTTCATTGCTTTATCTTTCGAAACTTGCGAGGAAACCAAACTACAATAAAAATATAAAAAAACAATTTTTTTTTTAAAATGAAAACATAAATATTATAAAATTAAAAAAAAAACATAAACAAAAAAAATAATAATACATAATACATAATAATAATAATGATATTATAAAACTACTTACTTTGATAGGTTTTTTATCCAAGTATAATGTGCTTTGTTTCCTTCCTCCACTAGCAACATATTTATCGAATTTTTCCTCACTTCTGGGTAATAGTATATAGGTCCAAAAATAGCTCCATCCTCGAATCCAAAAAGCGTTATATTTATTTCTTTATTTTTCTCTATAAATTTTTTGATGTCTGACGGTTTAAGTGGAAATTCCAATCCATTGAAATTTAATGTGATCCCATTGACTTGAATGAAATCATCATATATATTTACTTTATAACTCGTGCATCTACCTGCATTTTTATTAAGGTTGCTTAATGCAGCGATTAAGGTCCACTTAAAACAATATTCATCATTCAGGTTTTTAACATTTATGATTGCGTTTTTATTTTCTAACCAAGAGGGTAGTTTGATATAGGATGATCCTCTTAAAGGTGAATATTGATTGATATTCATTTCCAATCGAATGAGATGAATCAATGTCCATCCACTACCCCTTTCTTGGAATTCCTCCATCCTCACCAAAATTTTCTCCATGTGCTCCTTATATTCAGTTTCTATATTGGAGTTGGCACTGATTATTGTCATTTTACTTTGAAATGACTTTATTTCTTCACATTCAATTTCTTCCTTCAAGAGCACATATTTCCCAAAAAGTTCAAAGTTAATTTTTACTGATCCATAACTCTCTAATAATGGATACAAGTGATGGAGAAAAGCTTCTCCTGCTTCCTCCATAAATCGTGTTGGATAAATCACATTATTACTACTATTTTCATATAGATAGTGAATAATCCTTCCTCGGAATCCAGATCCGATTTTTTTAATTTTCGAATCCACTGGCTCTATGACATTTCTTTTATGTTGCTCCGTTCGCAGATGATGACTCCATGAAATGTTGGTTGATAGGGTAATATTGCACTTATCACAATACTTATTCATTTTTGATTTGTTTTGTTTTTTTTTGTTTATAAATATTGTTTTGAAATATATTTTTTTTCACTTCTTCTTCTTCTTTTCACTTTATTATACTTTACTTTAACTGTAAAGTATTTTATTTTCTTTTTTAGTTTGTCCACAAAACTAAAATTCACGTATTTCACAAGATAGCACAACTTTACTCAAACTGTAAAATGTTTTAATTTTTAAAAAGAAAATACGATTACATAGATTTCGATTAACACGAGTTTTCTTCAACTAGAAATTTCCGGAGGGTTCACACGACGATTTTATAAGATTCACTCAACTTGAATACTTTTCTTAAACTGAACTACTTTCCACATTTCTTCTTGACATGTAACTTTTTTGAAAACTTGATTAAATAAATAAAAACGCATTTGACTAAATAAACGATCTCATTTGTTTTTGTGCAACCACAAATTCTAGGCATGACCCCTCCCTCACACTCCTACACACAAATTCTAGGCATGAGAAAACACACCTCCCTCACACTCCTACACACAAATTCTAGGCATGAGAAAACACACCTCCCTCACACTCCTACACACAAATTCTAGGCATGAGAAAACACATCTCCCTCACACTCCTACACACCATAACCAATCACAAATTCTGACACCTGTGTGCATCTTAACGGACCCCTCTCTCACACTCCTACACTGTGTGCATCTTAACGGACCCCTCCCTCACACTCCTACACACAAATTCTAGGCATGAGAAAACACATCTCCCTCACACTCCTACACACAAATTCTAGGCATGAGAAAACACATCTCCCTCACACTCCTACACACCATAACCAATCACAAATTCTGACACCTGTGTGCATCTTAACGGACCCCTCTCTCACACTCCTACACTGTGTGCATCTTAACGGACCCCTCCCTCACACTCCTACACACAAATTCTAGGCATGAGAAAACACATCTCCCTCACACTCCTACACACCACAACCAATCACAAATTCTGACACCTGTGTGCATCTTAACGGACCCCTCTCTCACACTCCATTTTTCCCCTCCAACTTTCTCCCACACTTTTATTGATTAATTATGTTATTGATTAATTATGTTAATTAGGTCATTCTGACACCTGTGTGCATCTTAACGGACCCCTCTCTCACACTCCATTTTCCCCCTCCAACTTTCTCCCACACTTTTATTGATTAATTATGTTAATTAGGTCATTATAACACCTATGTGCTAATTAGGTCAATGTGCAGCCATGCGTGACTAATAGGTGCTAATTGGTTTATCACGATCAATTAAAAGTGAGCCAGCACCCGTATTAACCTACTACTAATGAGGAACGATTTATTCTAAAAACAAGAGAGATCGCTATAGTCGAGTACTTCGACTATTAGATACCCGTTACTCAGCTAAAGGGAGTGGGAGAGAGATTAATATATGCACGCGTCAAAGCTACTAGCGCCATCTAGTGGCTGTTTCATTTTTTGGTCATAACTTTTTAATGGATTGTCCGATTTGAAAAATTTCTTCTACAATTCGATAGATATTGATAATCACAATAAAACTGCATTTTTACTTTTCCAAAATATTTAAAGGTGTGGGCGCCAGACACCTTTCAAAAAATGGTTTAGAGCGATTGTGGGCGTTAGAGGGGGCGTGGCCACCGTCTGAAACAAACTTGCGCTGCGTAGGAAGCCTAAGAATATGTGTGGGTAATCCCAACTTTCTAGCTTTTGTAGTTTCCGAGATCTCAGCGTTCATACAGACAGACAGACAGACGGACAGACGGCTAGTGATCCTGATCAAGAATATATATACTTTATAGGGTCGGAAAAGCTTCCTTCTCCCTGTTACATACTTTTGCACGAATACAATATACCCTTTTACTCTACGAGTAACGGGTATAAATAGAGCTCTGACATATCTATGTATTCCTGCTGTTCAGTTTCATTTTGCCATACGTATTCTTCCTGAAGCTCATTTATATTGTTTTCCTCTACCAACTGATAATATTCCTGCTCTGAGTTTGGTGTAGCATCTTCTGGCTTGTTCATATAATTTATATGACGCGAGCGAACTGATTGATCGACATCAGTAGTGTATAAATGAGAGTTCTGGAGGTAATTATGCTAATTAGGGTAATAAATCAGGAGAATGTGACAGGTGTGGGGTAATTAAAGTTATTGGTGCGTGACGAGTGGTCGTTAATTAGGGTAATAAATTAGGACAATGTCACAGGTGTGGGGTAATTAAAGATATTGGTGCGTGACGAGTGATCGTTAATTAGGGTCCACAATAGTTATAACCAGTATTCAGGAAACAGATCCCGAAATTCGGTCCAAAATCGGGACTCTTATTAAGGGGAGAAGTTACAGGGGTGTCCTTTGCTTAGGTTAAGAAAGTGTGGTGCTCACACGGAGTGACGGGTGATCATAGCGTTATATTAAGGTTTTCCTAGTTAATGGGGGGGAGAAATTACTGGGGTGTGACGGGTGATCATAGCGTTATATTTAGGTTTTCCTAGTTAGTTGGGGAGAATTTACTGGGGTGTGACGGGTGATCATAGCTTATCTGGGTTATCCTAGTTAAAGGGGTGAAATTACTGAGGTGTGTTAGGTGATCATAGCGTTATATTTAGGTTTTCCTAGTTAATGGGGGAGAAATTACTGGGGTGTGACGGGTGTCCTTTGCTTATCAGGGTTGTCCTAGTTAAGCGGGGAGAAGTTACTGGGGTGTGACGGGTGACCTTTGCTTAGATTAAGAAAGTGTGGTGCTCACACGGTGTGCATGATGGAATCCGTGATACGATCCGAGATATATATATAGGACGGAAGAATGAAAATAATAAATAGCTAAAAAAATAATAACTGATATAATACATGATTACATGATACTTTTAAATCTTTTTGGGAGATATTTGCAAATAACCGGAATGGATAATAATAATAAAATTATCAACGTGATATTCTTAACTTTCTTGTTTTTCGTTTCGTTACAACAATGTAATGAGTATTGAGTCGGTGTAAGTAAAGTAGTATTTTATATTAATAATCTATCAGTAATTTGTATCGAGTATTCATTTATTAGTTTTCTATGTTTAAGCAGGTAGGATTAAGAAGAATAATATCTCAAATATTAGTATTATTCTGTATGTTAAAAATTTTGATGGTAAGTTTTTTGATAATTGTTTACTAATCAATAACTAGAAAATGTATTGTGTTGGACAGGTTTAAGGAAACCGGTTTTCATATTGTGTGCACATGGTAAGGGTGGATTTTGTTCTCTAAGCATTGGTTTTTTTAAAGAAATTTACTGTAAGGAAGTTAATGTTATATACATCATTATAAATTCGAGACCAGATATGATAAGAAATATAACTATGAAATTGATTTATATGTTCAAGAATTGGTTTAACTGATGCCTTGTTACTATTTATTTATTTATTTTAGTTTTATCCCAGTGCTACAGGCTAGGTGAAGACTTTAAATTATGGCATCAGTCACTTTGGGTAACATGTAACATTAATCAATTTTATCACATACGTTGTTGTTGATATTCATGATGTTGTCGTTGCTGTTCAACTGTTTTTTGTTGTTTTCTTGATGTTTTTGTTGCTGTTTGACTGTTTTTTGTTGTTTTCTTGATGTTTTTGTTGCTGTTTAACTGTTTTGTTGTTGTAGTTGATTTGTTGTTTAGTTGATTTTTTGTTTGTTGTTTAGTTGATTTGGTTGTTTGATGATTTTTGTTTGTTGTTTGTTGTTGTGGTTGTTACTGATGTTGCTGCTGATGCCTCTAACAAGGATCCAGTGGACTTTGAAATCGAACTGAAGTTCCTTTACAGTAACTTCTCATTTTTATCCCCTCTTCATATGGGGAGCATGCTTTTCCACCATCCCTCCCTCGCAATCACCCCCTTTGAGAAGTTTTAGTTAGACAAATGCTAAATTTTTTAGAAACCTTTTTCCTCATTATAAGTAATTAATATTCAAATGGGCTTTCTATGTACGTTAGAAAGACCACACACCCAAGTGAGAAATTGTCGCTCACCTTCCACCCATCCCCCACATCCCCATGAAACAATATTGATCACCTGACCTTTTTTCTCATTACGAGCAATTAATTATCAACTGGACTTTCTATGTACAAGAGAAAGACCGCACACCCAAAATAATCAAAGATGGTTATCATCTCACAAGTTAATGTGGGAAAATAGTTTCAAATACAGAACGAGTTAAATTGATTCTAAGATTCTTTCTTTCCACAAATGACTCATGAAGATGTCATAAAAGGGACTCTCACAAGAGGTACCCGAACCTGCGCACCTGTAACAGTACCCGACCGCAAAAAAAGGGGACAAGGCACAAGCCTCAAGGCGCGCGCTTATTGATAAGATCGTGAACCTCACGCCAATGTCCCAGGCTAGCTCTAACACGTGCCATAATAGGAGCTGAAATCACGATCCCGCACTTCTCCGTACCTGCAATTTGAACTCCCAATAAAAAGTCAGAGTTTATTTTATACTATAATAATATATTTATTCATTTATTTTGGGATTCTAAACATATTTAATTAGATATTGAAATTAATTTTCTGACTCCATCCCGACGATTTGCACAAAAGTGACAGGCGCATGTTGCTGGTGTCAATTCGGGATTACAGAATGTAAAGTGTTCACCATAATTCGTAGTTTTAAGATCATATCCACCTTGATTCATAAACATCGTTTTGTGTTTAGGAGGTATTGAAAGTGGTGACCAATTACCTCCCCTTTAAAATCTTGAATAAATTGGTCAATTTCAACTTTAAAATTATGTATATAAAATATGTTTCTTGGTATCAACAAATTTTAAAATAATGTATGCATTGTTTAGAGCACAAACCCCGCCCCTAAGTCGTGTTTCTCAATATGTAAACCGGTTTCCCTTAAACCTGTTTAGGGACGGACAACCAATTTCCTTAATATTAAAGAACTGACAATTTCCAAAACATTTCTGAAGAAATCATTTCTTTTCCACCCCTTTACGAATAATTTGTTTTCCGTTTGTAATTGACTTTAGATACTTTCGAGTTTGAGAAAAACAATTTTATGCATCGTTCCAATAAATGTTACGATGTTTATCGGTTAACCAAATTGCAGTCTTTCGAGATTTTGTATTTAGTAAAGTGAAATCATATGGTGGTTCTATTACAGAACTATTATTCAAGTTAGGATCCTGATCAAATACTAATCCTATTTCATTTAGAATGAAATTGTTATTATTACCAAAGAAGCCTTGCACATCAACTGAAACAATATCTTTCAACATTATGAAAGATCAATAACAAAGATAAAGGGCTTTCAATTTAAATTCATTTGGTGCTGATCACGTGACCTTTTCCTCATTATGAGTAATTAATATTCAACTGGGCTTTCTATATTCGTGAGAAAGGTAGCTCACCTTCCACCCATCCCCGACATCCCCCATGTAACAATACTGATCACGTGACTTTTTTCCTCATTATGAGCAATTAATATTCAACTGTGATTCCTATGTACGTGAGAAGTGTCATTCACCCAAAGTATTTTAAGATTGTTATCTTAGACAAACATGTCCGATCATTTTAGGTAACGATGTATCCTATGATTGTAAAACTAATAAAGAAATGAAAACAACGTCCAATGAAATAAATCTCAAGTTGATAATTCTCAGATGTAGGAAATAAATTGATTTTAAAATTTCTTTTCTTTCCACAAATGGCTCATAAATATCTTATAAAAGGGAATTGCACAAGAGCTTGTAGAAATTTTGTCGTATTCATTTTTTTGTTTAGATATTTTTGTTTATTAATTTTAATTATTTTATTAATATTTAAATATTTATCAATTTAAATTATTTTACTTATTAATTTATTTATTGAAGTTAATCTTCTTTTTCTATTCTTGTGATTTACATTAAAAGAGGTAGACACATGTTTCCGACGGTAATTCAGGATTATAGTATGAAAAGTCGTCATAATAAATCTTAGTTTTCGATCATCTCCATCTAATTCATGATTATAGTTTTTATACTTAGGTGATGTTGAAAATATTGATCGAAATATTGATAGTAAACAACTATAAACCAGCTAATAATCAAAACCAAATTATTTTCTCACCTTCGGGGCACACTCTAACTTTAACTTTAATTTTAGCTTAAACTTCTTATTTTTTTTTAGTTTTAAGATTTTTAATGTTAGTTAGTAAGACAAAATTGATTAATGTTAAATGTTACCCAAAGTAACTGGTGCCATAATTAAAAGGCTTCACCTAGCCTGTAGCACTGGGATAAAACTAAAATAAATAAATAAATAGTAACAAGGCATCAGTTAAACCAATTCTTGAACATAAAAATCAATTTCATAGTTATATTTATCATATCTGGTCTCGAATTTATAATGATGTATATAACATTAACTTCCTTACAGTAAATTTCTTTGAAAAAACTAATGCTTAGAAAAAAAAATCCACCCTTAACACGTGCACACAGTATGAAAACCGGTTTCCTTAAACATGTCCAACACAACACATTTTCTGGTTATTGATTAGTAAACAATTATCATAAAACTTAACATCAAAATTTTAAACATACAGAATAATACTAATATTTGAGATATTGTTCTTCTTAATCCAACCTGCTTAAACATAGAAAACTAATAAATGATTACTCGATTCAAATTACCAGGGATCGTAACTGTTATGAGTTTTATTTTAAAAATCGATTTTTAATCATTATGTCATGAGTAAACATAAACCAATTCCCTTTTTGCTCAATACATATTAAAAGCGGTATTTGTGCTCTGAATAACGCACACAATATTTTAAATTTTTACAATGGAGCTATGGTCTAACACTTATACATATACAATGGATAACAGACAAAGTGGATTAATAAACCAAATTAATAATTTAACATCCCAATTTGCTGAGGAAATTTTTAAAGAAGATTTAAAATATCTCATTGATACAAGGAATATGTTCATGGATAAAAGAGAAGACGATCTTAACAAAACGGTATATGGTAATCATTTTACGTTTTGTAATAATGGATTCGGGGAAGATGCGTGTGCCTTATTTTTTTATAAAAATCATCGAGACGGAGCCTTAGAACTAATGTCATCATATTTAGTGTATAAGAAAAGCCAGTTACAAATTTCCAAATAAACATGAGCTAAATTCATGTCCTAAATTCAAATTTGTATCTTCTTTTGTTTGGGGGGATGGGTTATTTTTTCAGGTATTTCTTTCAGGTCAAAAAGTTAAAAAAAATAAAAATATATTTAAATTTAAAATTTACATATTCTTTTGTTATTGGGTGGGTGTTTGTTTCTCAGTGGCAAGCAAAGGGATCCCCTTTTCAAGGGTGATTGCTTTCAGCTGTTTCTTTTGAACGTGACAACAGCCCGTGACATTCAATCACGTACCCGTGAGCACCACACTTTCTCAATCTAATCAAAGGACACCCGTCACACACCAGTAATTTCTCCCCTATTAACTAGGATAACCCAAATATATCGCTATGATCACCTGACACACCGTGTGAGCACCACACTTTCTTAATCTAAGCAAAGGTCATCCGTCACACCCCAGTAACTTCTCCCCGCTTAACTAGGACAACCCTGATAAGCAAAGGACACCCGTCACACCCCAGTAATTTCTCCCCCCATTAACTAGGAAAACCCAAATATAACGCTATGATCACCTGACACACCTCAGTAATTTCTCCCCGTTCCGGTGCAGCAGTTCCGGTCGACACAGGGGTAAGCGAGCCACCTGTACCTATGGTTACAGCCAGTTCCGGAGGTGACTCTGTTTCTGGATGCCAACCTGAGTCACAGAAGTCGGTGCTGACTGTAGATACAGTAGGAACCGCTTCTGGGTCCCAGCCAAGTGAGGTTCGGACTGCTGCTGGGGGGCGTAAGAAACTTTCAGTTGTTCCACATAGGAAGCAATTGTTTGTTTCTAGATTTACCCCGGATACCAAATCTGAGGATGTTATGGAATTCATACGTGAAAAATTCCCATCCGAGGACATTGAAGTTGAACAATTTCGATTTTCGTACGCCCGTAGGATATCTTCTTTTAAAATATTTGCTCCGCCTGATGTGTTTAATGTACTACTTTCTGAAAGCTTTTGGCTTAATGATGATTTGGTAATAAAAGAATTTGTTCCCAATAAACCGAGAACAAATAACAGGCCTCCCACTGTGCCTAATAATCGGCTTTCCACTGTGCCTAATAATAGGTCTTCCGCTGTGCCAAAAAACTAACAGGTTTATTTTTGGCTTATCAAAATGTTAGAGGACTAAATATGAAGCTACCAAAGCTTTATGCTGACTCCTCTGCATTTACTGAAGTTATTTTGGCTTTTACGGAAACTTGGCTAAAACCAGAGATATCTGACTCTGAAGTTTTGTCAATGAACTTTAACTCCTACAGGACCGATCGCTTCCCGCGTAGGGGGGGTGGTGTACTGATTGCCGTTACCTCTAGTTTAACATCGGAGAGACTTAACATTCATATCCCTAACGATATTGAATTTGTTAGTGTCAAAGTTTCCATTCAATCCTTATCTATTTTTGTAACCTGCTCTTATATTCCTCCTGGCTCTGATTTAATAATTTATGAGCACCATCTGTCTGCTATAAAATCTGTTCTATCCTTTCTTTCCAACAGAGACCTTTTGATTGTTTTGGGTGACTTTAATCTCCCTAATATCTCTTGGTCTCTTCCCACTGACTCACTTGTCGCTACTCCTTTATCCGCCCATGATTTTGTGGATGGCCTTTTAGAATTATCGTTACAGCAAGTAAGCTTTATACGAAATTCATTAAATAGACAATTAGATCTAGTATTTGTTTTAGATCCGCATGAAGTCACTGTAGCTAGAATTGACGCACTTGTTGTACCTGAAGACTTATATCATCCAACTTTGGAATTGACAATTGGCTTCCCCTGTACTGATACCCTTTCTCCTTTAGTTCCTCAAACTAAAAGGAGATGCTTTCGTAAATGTGACTATAATAAACTAAACTACATGATTTCGCAATATAATTGGACTGATTTGTACAATTGCATGGATATTGACAGTGCAATTGAACTTTTCTATAGCGTTTTAAACACTTTTTTTGACGAATGCGTTCCTGACAGTCTTCCTCCGAAGCTAAACAGGCCTCCTTGGTTTAACAATGCGCTTCAAAGACTTAAAAATCTTAAATCCAACACTTATAAAAAGTATAAAAAAACGGGTAAGCCATCTGATTTTGCGAAATTTGTTGTGGCTCGTTCAGATTTTAATGTTCTCAACAGTCATTGCTATTCCATGTATTTAAATCGATGTAAATTCGAGTTTTCAAATGATCCAAAGCAGTTTTATAACTTCGTTAATGCCAAGCGTAAGTCTTCGGCATTGCCTTCATCGGTACGTTTAAACTCAAAAGAGAGGCATCGTCGGATTCTGAAATTGCGGATTTATTTGCCGAGTTTTTCCAAACAACTTATAGTTCGGCTGCTTGGTCAAACCCTATCTACCCTAACCCCTTAAATAGGGCTAATTGTATTTTTACCCCTGTAATTACCGAAAGTTCTCTTTTAAAGGATTTAGCAACAACAACGCCAACGTATTCTCCCGGTCCTGATGGACTCCCTGGGAGTGTGCTTAAGTTTTGTGCTTCAACCATTTGTAAACCGATTCTTAAACTTTTTCATTTGTCTATTTCATCATCAGTTTTTCCAACTATCTGGAAGGACTCTTTCATTATTCCACTCCACAAAAAGGGTGCGAATGCGGATGCCCAGAATTATAGAGGCATTTCTAAATTGTCGGCAATTCCTAAAGCATTTGAATGTATTATTACTTCTCATTTGCAGCATTTATGTTCCTCGCTAATATCACCGTGTCAGCATGGTTTTGTTAAGCGAAGATCGACCACCACCAACCTTCTTGAACTGTCATCTATTGTAATAAATGGATATAAGAATAACATGCAGACTGACGTTATATATACAGATTTTAGTAAGGCCTTTGACTCTGTTAACCACTCTCTCCTTTTATTCAAATTAGATCAGCTTGGGTTTCCATGTAATCTATTAACTTGGATTTCAAGTTACTTGAATGGTAGGACTCAGAGGGTTATATTTAAGAGCGCTGTTTCTAAAATGATCAACGTGACATCTGGAGTTCCTCAAGGTAGTCATTTAGGCCCTTTGCTGTTTACTTTGTTTATTAACGATCTTCCCTCTATTGTAGCTCATTCTCGTGTACTAATGTACGCTGACGATGTTAAGCTTTGTTTATCATATAAAGATGTAGGGTCCGGTTTCAACTTACAGTCAGATATTGATTGTTTTCAGGGATGGTGTGAGTACAATCTTTTAAATCTGAACTGCCTTAAATGCAACGTTATGACTTTTTATAGGGGTACTCCTACGTTTATTAGTTATTCTCTTCAAAATACACCACTCGACCGTATATATTCAATTAACGATTTAGGTGTTCTTCTCGACCCAAAACTTAAATTTGATTGCCACATAATGGCCACTGTCAATAAAGCTATGAGTGTTTTTGGGTTTATAAAGCGTTGGTCAAAGGAATTTGATGACCCTTATACAACCAGATTATTATATACCTCCCTTGTCCGTCCTATTTTGGAATATTGTTCTTCAGTTTGGAGTCCACAATATCAAGTGCACATCGACCGTATTGAGTCGGTGCAAAAAAAATTTCTCCTTTTTGCCCTTCGTAGTTTGAACTGGGATCAAAACGTAAGGCTACCTTCCTACCAGAGTAGATTACTATTGCTTAATTTACCTACACTTGAAAACCGTAGAATAATGCTTGGTACTATTTTTATGCAAAATCTTATAAAAGGTGATATTGACTCCGTAGAACTGGTAAACCGTTTAACTTTTAATGTTCCCGTTAGACTAACACGAAATTATTACCCTCTTAATTTGCCTCGATGTACATCAAATTTTACTCTGCATGAGCCCTTTCGTGTTCTATGTAAAAATTATAACAATCTTTATCATTTAATTTGCACTTCAACATCTATCCCCGTATTAAAAACTAAAATTTTATCTCATTTGCTTCAATCTTAGTTGTAGTATTTGTAGTACTTGTTTCATATATTTTCCTCGCGAACTCGCATTTTTGCCCTAATTGATAAAGGGTCCCGCGCGTAACAAGCACGTGCTTGGTATCGTTGGGCCACTTGTTTGTACTGCTCGTAGTGCATCAACGTCCATCATATAATAACTAGGATAACCCAGGTAAGCAAAGGTCACCCGTCACACCCCAGTAATTTCTCCCCAATTAACTAGGAAAACCTAAATATAACGCTATGATCACCCGTCACACCCCAGTAATTTCTCCCCCCTATTACCCTAATTACCCTAATTAGCATAATTAATTACCTCCCCTCCCACTTTTGTATCCAGCATTTGTATCCAGAACTCTCATTTATACACTACTGACATCCATAGGTACCGGTTTCGGTTGGGGTCGTGGGCGAGGTTTTGGTGTGTTGTAAGATGCTATTGCCCTGGCTTGGTTTGAATAGGGTTGTTTGTAAGATTTAAATTGATTAGCCTGAGTAATTGAATTTGCTCCAGTTACGGGTACCCACTGTATTTGGTTTGGGTTATGGTACAGCTGTGGATGAAAGCTTTGTTTGACGGCTATCGCCCTGTATGGCTGTTGGGGCTTGGGTGGTAATATAGGTGCCCTTGCTAAATATGGAGTTTTTGGCGTCTGACTGTTCCTAGTGTTTTGATTCTCAAGTAAACTACACAAATGTAAAGCGTGTCCCAAATCGTGTGGCTCTTTAATAGCCAACAGTTGTGCTAAATTTCCGTTAAGGCCTCTGACGAAAGTGTCCAAAGCTTTTTCTCTGTACATAGCTGTTAGAGATTGCACAGTTTCTTGGGAGGCATCTAAGTTAGCGATCTGGTTTAAAATCAATGACAGCTGTTGATACACTGCCTGGTAATAATCGACTATACTATTGCTACCCTGATTAAGAGCATAAAGCTGATATTCCAAAGTCTTTAGGTCTCGCTTGTCCGCACTGTTAGGCACTTTGATATGGCCGTCCAATCTAAGGGTGTATTATATGATTCTAAGACTGCGTCTGCTTGTCCAATAATTTTGTTTCGGATTGCCAACAGAATGCCGTAGTATTTAGGCGAGCCGATTCTGACTTCGTAAATTTTCAACACCCTTTCTACACTTTTTTTTTTCATGAAGAATATTATTATTTCCTGAGAAATCCCTAAGTGTCCGTACAATGTCTGGTAGTTTGTCTAAGTCACTAAGATTGTGCAATAATTCTCTCTTTATTGATTGATCTGTATACTTGGAAAAATCCTTATTGGGATTTAGTATTTCTTTTACTAGATTACTAAGATTTGCCTCTAGGACAAGTTTAATTTTTTCCTCAATATCTTTCTCGGTCATGATTCGCGGATTTGCTTGTACGTTGCTTACTGACGAGGGTACGGCAAGATTCGCGAGTCTGTCTGCTAGATCTTGTTCGGTCATTTGAGATATATGAGCACTAAAGATTTGAGATTAGATTTTAATTTTAATTGCTCAGAATTCGGAAGTTCTTTTCCTAAAGAATTATGGGTTTGATTGTAGTGTGGATTTGTCAATTGTCAATTTGTATCTTTCTTAATTTCTATTTGTGTAATATTTGTTTCCTTTAGAATTTTTTCTTTTGGGTTTCGTTAGATTTTCTTAAAACTATTCTTGCAGTAATATCATATTTCGGCGTGCTCTCGTGAAGACAGGATTGGCAGATTCCGGTTTATCCTGCGCTGTAGCGATCTCTCCTCAGTGCGGGTTTACTGTGGGGCCTCCTCTGTACTCTTTTCACGTTCCCTTCGAACGGATACTAAAGGGATCACGGCGATGATGTCGGCCTGATTAATTCACTAGGCAAAAGTCCTTTTCTAGGAGTGACGGTTTAGCGGCGTTATTATTAACGGCACTTTTTCACTTCCGGGTCTCGGATTTTTCTTCTCACTTCACACGGATAAGGTTGAGGCTTTGAACGAAACGTCAGAGTTTTCTCTGTACTTCGTGGGACGCGGAACTTGTTGCATTTCGCGACTTTTAATCAGGTCCCTGTTCGGGCGCCAGTTAAAAGAATGAATTTTATTTTAATATAAAAAAACAAACTTTTCTTTATTGAGTTGTGTTAAGAACTGATTTTACTTAAGCTAAACAATTATTAATTACAACTACGCGTCGATCCATCGCTGCCACCGTCTCTGTCGCTGCTGCTGCTTCTGTTGACGTTTCTTATTCTGATTGGCTGTTACTTTTTGTCGCTGTCACTGGCCTGCAGCCAATGCCCTCGATAAAGTTCATCCGGGCTTAGCCACGTGCGCTGAGCTTGCACCTTTTGGTCAGCGATCGTGGGAATGCAGAATAGCATATTCCCAAAGTTGATCGAACCCAGCCAAGTGCATACAACAAGAACAATATTAAATGCATTGGCAGGAAATTATATCGTTGATTACACTATGCAGCATCAAAAATGTACCTCGATTGATGCTATATTTTTGGATTCGTTACGAATTCCCAAGTTAAACTGCGTTTTCCAAAAAGTTCCCCGACGCAAGGATTCTTAGCAAAAGGACCTCAAAGTTCGAAAAATGCTGAAATTGGCCAACTTTCCAGAGATCTCAGAGGCAAACGGATGCATGGTTTGATTCGATGTTAAAGTTTTTTAAAATATACTCTCTTTATCTTTCAAACCCCATACTTAGAATAATTTTAGGATTATTTTTAAGGCAGAAACAAATTCTAGAAAACATAGTCAAAAAACATAAATGTATACAGCTGCGGTCAAAATAGTAGTAGTGTTGCCGCCCTGTGTATTTAAAAGTTTGTTGTTGTAATTGATCTTTTCTTGGTAATATTGTATTGATTATAATTTTACTATTAGACTAATTGGATAAAAAAAGTTACAACATCAAACTTTTAAAAACACAGGGTGGCAACACTACTACTATTTTGACCGCAGCTGTATACTTTTATGTTTTTTGACTATGTTTTCTAGATTTTGTTTCTGCCTTAAAAAAAGTCCTAAAATTATTCTAAGTATGGGGTTTGAAAGATAAAGAGTGTATCTTTTAAAAAACTTTAACATCGAATCAAACCATGCATCCGTTTGCCTCTGAGATCTCTGGAAAGTTGGCCAATTTCAGCATTTTTCGAACTTTGAGGTCCTTTTGCTAAGAATCCTTGCGTCGGGGAACTTTTTGGAAAACGCAGTTTAACTTGGGAATTCGTAACGAATCCAAAAATATAGCATCCATCGAGGTAAATTTAAAAAGCACTAAAAATGCTGCACAGTGTTATTTGTGCTTTTTTTATTGCTTTGATTTGTAAAGTTCTACAATTATCTGTTTTAATGGTTGGGAGACTGATAATATAAATGAGGTCGTTGCCATTTGTGGCTAATTTAACTTTAGCAAATTCTAGTAATTCTTCTATGTTAAAAAATAAGTCATTTTCTTTTTATACCCGTTACTCGTAGAGTAAAAGGGTATATTGTATTCGTGCAAAAGTATGTAACAGGGAGAAGGAAGCTTTTCCGACCCTATAAAGTATATATAATCTTGATCAGGATCACTAGCCGAGTCGAACTAGCCATGTCCGTCTGTCCGTCTGTCTGTCCGTCTGTATGAACGCTGAGATCTCGGAAACTATAAAAGCTAGAGGATTGGCATTTTGCATGCATATTCTTGGAGTTCCTACGCAGCGCAAGTTTATTTCAAAATGGTGCCACGCCCCCTCTAATGCCCTCAACCGCCCTAAACCATTTTTTGAAAGGTGTCTGCCGCCCACACCATTAAAGATTTTGGAAAAGTAAAAATGCAGTTTTATTGTGATTATCAATATCTATCAAATTGTAGAAGAAATTTTTCAAATCGGACAATCCATTAAAAAGTTATGACCAAAAAATGAAACAGCCACTAGATGGCGCTAGTAGCTTTGACGCGTGCATATATTCATCTCACTCCCACTCCCTTTAGCTGAGTAAGGGTATCTAATAGTCGAAGTACTCGACTATAGCGTTCTCTCTTGTTTTTCTATAATTTGTATCTTTCTTAATTTCTATTTGTGTAATATTTGTTTCCTTTAGAATTTTTTCTTTTGGGTTTCGATAGATTTTCTTAAAACTATTCTTACAGTAATATCATATTTCGGCGTGCTTTCGTGAAGACAGGATTGGCAGATTCCGGTTTATCCTGCGCTGTAGCGATCTCTCCTTAGTGCGGGTTTACTGTGGGGCCTCCTCTGTACTCTTTTCACGTTCCCTTCGAACGGATACTAAAGGGATCACGGCGATGATGTCGGCCTGATTAATTCACTAGGCAAAAGTCCTTTTCTAGGAGTGACGGTTTAGCGGCGTTATTATTAACGGCACTTTTTCACTTCCGGGTCTCGGATTTTTCTTCTCACTTCACACGGATTAGGTTGAGGCTTTGAACGAAACGTCAGAGTTTTCTCTGTACTTCGTGGGACGCGGAACTTGTTGCATTTCGCGACTTTTAATCAGGTCCCTGTTCGGGCGCCAGTTAAAAGAATGAATTTTATTTTAATATAAAAAAACAAACTTTTCTTTATTGAGTTGTGTTAAGAACTGACTTTACTTAAGCTAAACAATTATTAATTACAACTACGCGTCGATCCATCGCTGCCACCGTCTCTGTCGCTGCTGCTGCTTCTGTTGACGTTTCTTATTCTGATTGGCTGTTACTTTTGTCGCTGTCGCTGGCCTGCAACCAATGCCCTCGATAAAGTTCATCCGGGCTTAGCCACGTGCGCTGAGCTTGCACCTTTTGGTCAGCGATCGTGGGAATGCAGAATAGCATATTCCAAAAGTTGATCGAACCCAGCCAAGTGCCTACAACAAGAGCAATATTAAATGCATTGGCAGGAAATGAGGAATGGCATATTCCCATAGTTGATCGAACCCAGCCAAGTGCATACAACAAGAACAATACGTAATGCATTGACCAATAATCATCTTACTTATGTAATGTTGGGTGTTAACTTATATAATTCGTCCCATTCCATTATTTAATGGAATATTTTCTAGATTCTTGAAACCATCTATGAAAATATCTTGTTATTGTTAATAATTGATTTAGTTTTTAGGGTCGGGACGGTGCTCAATACTATCGCCTTTTGTGTACTTGAGCAATGTATCAAGGGGGAAAAGCCTAATTTATACCTATTCATGTACTCATATTCGAATTCATTGATTAGTAGACCCTCAGCTCCTTTTTCGATTATTGATAATACCCTTGTTGTAGAGAATAACCTTAATGGTCCAGAACTTGTTAGTATATTTTCGAACTCTGAGCTAATTGTCATTTTAAGATACGGTCACACATGTCAAGCTTCCAACATTCCAAGAAAACGCGTGGAAAAGACGAAGCGAAATAAAACCTACAACTCCACTGAGAGACGAGAACCGGGAACCTCCTTGTTTGGATTGGGGTTATATACGCAAATCCGCGTTTGGAATCAACATCTTTTATTTGGCTTCTGGTCCAATACGAGGGACTTATTGAACTGTACGCGGGACAGAGTGACTGCGCGGGACAGAGTGTCAATAGCCATTTGGAGAAGCAAACGAATCCACAAGAAGAAGTGTGGTAATACGGAGCCAGCAAGTGCGCGACTGGTGGTTGAATTGCGCAACCGGATAGTGCGTGTATTGTCGTCTCACTCTCGCAAGTGGAACATTGCGGAGCGTCGAGACGAGCGCGCGCCATCTATAAACTTGGAAGACACGTGGGCTGGGAAGGTAAGTGCCGTTAGGTTGCTGATTGGAGGGCAAGGGTTGTCACTGGTAAGGTTATCTAGAGTTAGGCAGCAATGAGCGAGGAAAGCGCAACCGGCGGCACCCACGAGGAGAACGAGGAGAAAATTAAAAATGCGGGTACACGGAATCTCGATACGGTGGCGGGTGATCCCACTAGCGATCTCCGACAAATCGAGAACAACTCCATGCTGGACTTGTGGAGACAAATGCAGGAGTTCCAGCAGACCATGATCCAGCAATCACAGGAGTTCCAAATGGAAATCCTAAAAATAATCCAAATCCAGATGGACAAAACAAACTTGCTGATTGACGCCCTGGGGGCGGCATCACCAGAAGAAATGGAGGTGCGGAGAGCACGCCATTAAGGAACGGTACGAGCGAGGATTTGCAACAACAAGTAGAGAGGCAAGATCAGCAGCGCGTCGGCGCTCAGGAGCCGCACCGGAACCTATACGACTTGCCGGAATTCGACGGCTCCCCGGAGCAGTGGCCGATGTTTAACGAAGCCTTTCTGATGACGACAAATGAATATGGATACTCTGACAGACAGAACTTGTTGCGCCTTCAGAAGGCACTGAAGGGCAGGGCCCGGGAAACCGTCGAGTGTCTTCTAATATACAGTTCGAATGTTGGTAACAAATAAGGAACACTAAAGCAGAATTTCGGAAGGCCCGAGAAACTTGTAAAGAGCCAGACCTGTCGAGTCAGAGAGCTTCCAAATATTCGTGAGGGGAAATTAAATCAGTTAGTCGATTTCAAAATAAAGGTACAAAATCTCGCAGCATTCTTGCAGGCAGCCGACGCTCAGCCACAATTAAAAAACCCTACCCTGATGGAAGAACTAGTCTTGAAGCTGCCGGTCCAACAGAGATTAGAGTGGGCACGCTACTCAAAGCATTTGGGAGACAGTAAGTCGATCAGACACCTGAGCCACTGGCTGCAGGATCTAGCTAAAGACGTCCAAGTTGCCGGGCTGGCCGACGACCAGGAAACGCCCAAGCCAAGGAGAGAAAACAGATTCTTCCACACCAGCGAGATCGAAGGAAAGGAGTGCCCAGCCTGCAAGGAGAACCATGGAATAGACGTGTGTGACCTATTCAGTCAGATGGAGCTTCCTCAAAGATGGCAACTGGCCAGGGACGGACGACTCTGCTTCAACTGCCTGAGACCAGGGCAGAATAGTTTATCATTGGCTTGCTTCAGTAAGTGTAGCCAAACAGTTGGATTTGACTTCTCGTTGAGTGTGTTTGTCTGTAAGAGATAAAACGAACCGTTAGTCGTTTAACTTTACCACGTATTAATTCTTGTCGCGTAGCCATAGGCCATAGCCATTGCCTCCACAAATGGAAGAAGATGAGATCAGCAGCTATCAGTCCCCTGGAAACACAGTCTGGGTTTGTTTTATAGTCCACGTGACGCCAAGTACTCTTTGGAATGGTGTCAAGGATTTCTGAAGGTTCTATTTCCAAAAAATATAACGAAACGTGGCAAGGATTTCTGTTTCAGTGGAGCCATCCTTATTTTCGCAGTCACAATGGACACCGAGATGGAGCCATCGTCATTTGTGACTCTGCTGTACACCACAGCAGTGTACGCCTTGCTCCGCGAAGTTTAATGTTGTCCTGGTCGTTGGCAAAAAATCGTGGTATTTGGAATTTTGTAAGAGTGTAGAGATGTGCTCTGCACTTAATCTAGTTATCTGCCATCCCAATCGAAATTCAAGAGCCTTTTGAAAAGAATTTTGAATTGGATTGAAATGGGTGCCAAGGATTATAAGATCTGTCAAAATCAATTTTTATATTATTTAGTTTTTTATATAATTCGTCCCATTCCATTATTTAGTGGAATATATTCTAGATTCTTGAAACCATCAATGAAAGATGTCTTTCAATTATATTGTTAATAACTGATTTAATTTTTAGGGTCGGGACGGTGCTCAATACTATCGCCTTCTGTGTACTTGAACAATGTATCAAGGGGGAAAAGCCTAAGTTGTACCTATTCATGTACTCATATTCGAATTCATTGATTAGTAGAGGCTCAGCTCCTTTTTGAGTTATTGATAATACCCTGTTCTAAAAGTTTGGTTCCTTATCAAGAGTGATTCTAATACACTCTGTAGTATTCATATTTTATATATTTCTTTTTTTTATTTATTTATTTTCATTGTACATAAGATAAGATTATTGGATAAAATAACACCTATATTCAATATATCAATATATGGCTATACATATTTATTTTAAATGGATTGTAGTTTTTTATTATTTCTTTTTTTTATTTTGAAAATCTTTTTATAATCATTGTTTGTCCAGATCATTAGCCTGGTCTTTATTTATGGTTCTTTTTGATATACATTTATTATTAAAGGTATATGCCTTGTACAAAATAAATGCGCCCATAATAAAGACAATGATTGATAATAAAATGTTCATTAAATCTGTATTCATTGTTTTGGACTCGATATAATTAATAACGTTTGCTGTGAAGTCCACTTGTTTTACGTCTACTAAACCCATTTTGGGAGTTTTTCAGTAATTTAATTTATAATTTATTTGCAATTTAGTTTGGCTCATGTAAATAAGAGTTTGCCTTATTGGGCCGTAGGTATTGTAAGAACATTTTGTTTATTTTTTTAGCATTGGAAAAACCTGCCTAGTTTTTGTATGGTTTTCAGGCCACACGCTAACTGGGCTACTTTAATGTCGCTCAATTTTACATTGATTTTTATAATATATAAAAAAACCAGAGAGAACGCTATAGTCGGGTGCCCCGACTATCAGATACCCGTTACTCAGCTAAAGGGAGTGCGAGAGAGATGGATAAATAAAACTTTGATCGAGCGACAACTTTTTAACGAACGTTCCGCCAGACACAGAAACACACGTTTAAAGCGATTGTGGGCGTTAGAGGGGGCGTGGCCATCGGCTGAAAAAAACTTGCGCTGCGTAGGAAGCCCAAGAATATGTGTCGGTAATCCCAACTTTCTTGCTTTTGTTGCTGGCTGCACAGTTGTACTCGCAATGGGGCGAGCACAGTGGTCCCTCACAGTCGTTTGGGCACTTCTTCATTAATTTGGGTATTTCCTTCTTCTGTGGCGGAGGTAATTTGATATTAGTTTGAGCGAGACTTTTAATTGCAGGGTAGGTGGATGTGTGTGTGGTGGTGACTTGATTTTTTCTTTCACTTAATAAATTTTTTATATGGTCAAGTTCGGCATGTAATTTTACCGAATTGTTCCAATTTAATTTACTTCTGCTATTTAGTAGCTTCAGTAATTCAGCCCTTCTGGCTTTTAATTTTTGCACTACACCACTGTGTTAAGCACACTCTACTCACTGCGATCTTTATTTTTCCGTTGTCCGCTGCTAATAATTTTTCTTGGTTTGAGGTCCTTCGATGTCCTCCAAGTTTACATCCTGTGTCCTGTCACTTCAGTTTGCGGGTTGTGTCCTGTCACTCCAGACTTCCTATTCTTACTATTCGGAAAATAAATAAACAAGTGTATCAGGATTTGGTAAAAAAAAATTTTTTTAAATCAGAATTTTTTTAGTTTGCCAAAAAACGTTAATTTTAAAAAAGTACCCTTTCATTGAAAATCTGTATCTCCGGTTTAAGTAATCCGATATATAGCCGCAGAATTGAATTTATGCTGTGATGGTCCGATCATAATGAAAGATACTGAAAAGTATCGCAAAAACTAACAGGATTGCATACCAAGACTTTAAGAAAATCAATTGGCTTGGGAGAGAAAGCGGAGAAAGTAAAATAAATGATAATTTAAAATTTTGGAGCTGTTGGGGCCGGTGGGGATAAATGCCTCTTCGCATTATTTTAGTTGTGTTCCAATTGAAAATACGCGTCGAATGAATGATAGAATCCGATGCTCCGTTCAAGAGTTATACCGAAAACAAATTTGTGAGGGTCTGGTCCAAATGAAAATTTAATTCTGTTTTTCAGTTTGTCTGTGTGTCCCAAAACATGGGTTAAAAGTCCTGAAAATTTGATATGATGTTCAACAGCTCGATAAAAGAAACTTTAGTTCTGCAACTCTTGGAAAAACTCGCTAGTTTAGCGGGAAAGCAGCTATAAATAGCTAAAATTCGGAGGGCCATAGCTTCCGAAGTACAGACTTGTGCTGTGCCTCGTTTTAAAGGTATTTTGAAATGCTATAAGCGCCTTCTTAATGTTATTTGTGCAAATGTAATAGTAAAAAAATTAGGCACAAAACCAAATTTTTTAAACTTTATTTTTAGCTTTTTTTAAATTTTTTCAAAAATTTTAAACTGAATAGCCCTTGAGATTCCTTAAATTTTGATATATAACACATTATTGTAAAAAGTCACGCTTAAAAGTTATTCAGAAACAAAAATAGCCACTTTTGACAGCTCAGAAGAATAAACGCTAAAATTCGAAGGGCCATAGCTTCCAAAGTACAGACTTGTGCTGTGCCTCGTTTTAAAGGTATTTTGAAATGCTATAAGCGCCTTCTTAATGTTATTTGTGCAAATGTAATAGTAAAAAAATTAGGCACAAAACCAAATTTTTTTAAACTTTATTTTTAGCTTTTTTGAAATTTTTTCAAAAATTTTAAACTGAATAGCCCTTGAGATTCCTTAAATTTTGATATATAACACATTATTGTAAAAAGTCACGCTTAAAAGTTATTCAGAAACAAAAATAGCCACTTTTGACAGCTCAGAAGAATAAACGCTAAAATTCGGAAGGCCATAGCTTCCGAAGTACAGACTTGTGCTGTGCCTCGTTTTAAAGGTATTTTGAAATGCTATAAGCGCCTTCTTAATGTTATTTGTGCAAATGTAATAGTAAAAAAATTAGGCACAAAACCAAATTTTTTTAAACTTTATTTTTAGCTTTTTTGAAATTTTTTCAAAAATTTTAAACTGAATAGCCCTTGAGATTCCTTAAATTTTGATATATAACACATTATTGTAAAAAGTCACGTTTAAAAGTTATTCAGAAACAAAAATAGCCACTTTTGACAGCTCAGAAGAATAAACGCTAAAATTCGGAAGGCCATAGCTTCCGAAGTACAGACTTGTGCTGTGCCTCGTTTTAAAGGTATTTTGAAATGCTATAAGCGCCTTCTTAATGTTATTTGTGCAAATGTAATAGTAAAAAAATTAGGCACAAACCCAAATTTGTTTAAACTTTATTTTTAGCTTTTTTGAAATTTTTTCAAAAATTTTAAACTGAATAGCCCTTGAGATTCCTTAAATTTTGATATATAACACATTATTGTAAAAAGTCACGTTTAAAAGTTATTCAGAAACAAAAATAGCCCCTTTTGACAGCTCAGAAGAATAAACGCTGCCCATTCATTAAATTATGTATGCGCGTATCCAAACTGTATTTAAGGGTTTTGGAATCATTTCAATTGTTTTAAGGTGTTCCAAATAGGAAACTTTTGTTTTACGACTTTTGGAAAAACCCGCTGCTTTAGCGGAAAAAAAAGCTAAAAATAACTAAATTTCGTAAGATCGTAAGTTCTACACTACTAAAGCTACAGACATGTGCTATACCTCGTTTAAAAGTTATTTTGAAATACTTGAACGCCTTTTTAAGTTAATTCGTTTAAAAACAATAGTTTAAAAATTATAAATTTAAATGTATATATTAGCTCCTATGAGAGCAAATGTAAACAGACAAAAACTTCTGATATGAAATAAAAACACCTCTTAACGAGGTAAAAAACTAGTGACGATCGCACCTTCGCACCATATCAACATTTGTGACGAGAAATTATTACACTCGTCATTAAATACACTTTCTAATATTTTCTCATTCGGCACGCTGCAATAGAACATTAATGTGAAGGGAAAAAGGCTGGAATAGTTGGCTAGGACGGGCCGAATCAGAAAATGTTAGAAAGTGTATTTAATGACGAGTGTTAAGAGGTCTTTTTATTTAATTGGAACAATAAAATGAAAAATTTAAAATTTTCTATTTGTTCATATATAATTTATATAATATTTATACCCTTGCAGGGGTATTATAATTTTAGTCAGATGTTTCAGTAACATGGTCAGTCCTACCCAATTGTTATATATATCTGGCTATATTATTAAATTTCACTTTTATTTTATGTCGACTTGCTACATCACAGGTACCAAAAACTTCAACCCCATAGAAAAGAGTCGGTGTAACTAAAGTTTTAGCGAGTATTAATCGGAGAGAAATAGGCAGAAAAGCTTGTGTCGCATGTAATTGTCGCAACAATCCATATGTTTTCCCTGTGGCTGCTCTTACATGATAATTCCATGACAGGGTTTTGTTAAACAATATGCTCAGGTTATTTGCTTTCTCAACATAGTCCAATTCTACACCACTTATTCTAATCTTTTGCAAATCTTTTATGTTTATATTTTTCTTGTAGATGACCAAGCACTTTGATTTCTTAGGATTTAAGCTCAAGCCATTCATTGTAGCCCATTTATCAACGTTAAACAAACAAATATTAGACAAATTGATATATTATTAACTAAACTCAACGGTCCACTAACATATAATTGAACATCATCCGCGTACATATGTACGTTACACATAGACAATTTATTAATATACATTGAAAACAATAATGGCCCTAATACCGATCCCTGAGGAACTCCACGATAGGTTGTTTCAAAATTTGATATATTTTCTTTTATAACAACAGCTTGCTTTCTATTTGTGATATAGGACGACATTAGTTTTATTGATGTGTCCGAAAATTTAAATTATTTCTTCAGCTTTATTATTACTATTTTGTGGTTCACTGTATCAAATGCCTTACTAAAGTCCAGCAATGTTAAAAAAGTTATTGTTTCATCAGTTTCCCTTTGTATTTCCTCAACAATCTTGATAGTTCCAGTCGTGCAGCTTCTCTGCTTTAGAAAACCTGACTGATTTTTATTAAACAAATTGTTTGAAGTGAGGAATCGATTTTTTTTGCCCGGCAATTAATTTTTCGAATATCTTTGAACAATATGACAAAATTGAGGTAGGCCTATATTCGTTATTTCCCTTGGGTGTAGGCATAATTTTTGCTAATTTCCAAGTCTCTGAAAAGGTTGATGTTGATGATGTCAGCCGTATTGAACAAATGTGGCAAGTGGCTAATAATTTTTAGAAGTATTATTTTTACAAAGTTCGGATTTACCTCATCAAGTCCTGTAGCTTTTGATTTACTTTGTAGTATAGCTTCTAAGACATCACATTGATTCACACAAACAAAACTGAAACAATCAAACATACTATCTACATTCTCTGTTGTCACATATGTGCTATAGTCAGGACCAGGTACATTTATGTTTAAGAATTTTCTGTTAAGGTCGTCCACACTTACATCTTCCTTTATCACAGGTTTTATATTGCCAATTCCCAGGTTTTATAGTTCTTTCCAAACTTTTCCGTTTTCTATTGCACCAGTAAGCTTCATGCTTAAGTATTCCCGTTTAGCTGTATTAATAAGTCTGTCCACTGTAGTCCTTTCGCTTTTAAATTGTGTGTAGAAATGTTCAATCTTATATCGTTTCCATTTGTAGTAAGCCATATCTCTCTTTAAAATAGCTTTTTGTACCCTTGCAAAAGGTATTATAATTTCAGTCGAAAGTTTGCAACGCAAAGGAGACGCTTCCGACCACATAAAGTATATATATTCTTGATCAGCATCAATAGCCGAGTCCATCTAGCCATGTCCGTCTATCCGTTTATATGCGAACTAGTCTCTCAGTTTTAAAGCTATCGCGATGAAACTTTCTCAAAAGTCTTCTTTTGCAGGTAGTACATATGTCGGAACGAGCCGGATCGGACCACTATATCTTAAGGCTCCCATAGGAATAATCAAAAAAACAATAGAAAAAAACTTTATAGGAAGTAGGCGTTTTGATTTTTGACAATTTAAAATCAACATTTAAAATAGGCCAACCTGCAAGGGTATATTAGCTTCGGATGGCCGAAGATAACTTCCTTTCTTGTTTAATATTATTATTGAACCATGATTTTAAGGAATTCCTCACAGTTTTTACTTTAACAGGTACATGTTTATTATATAAGAAGTCAATGTTCGAGTTAAATAGTTCCAGTTGTTCGTCTACTGTTGTTAAGTAAAAAATATTGTCCCAGTCACAAAGGTTACAATTATTGTTTAATCTAGAATAGTCAATATTTCTGAAGTCTCTATATGTGTACGATTGCTCATTGCGGTCAAGTTGAACATTGTACGTCAAAAATATAAGGTCGTGCTTAGAAAAATTTGGAACAGAAATCTGGTCATATACAATACTTTTCTTACATTATTTACAACTTCCGACTTTAATGTCAAGCTAACCGGTTGTGTTTATCTCGGGATCCCGTGTTTCATAAAAATTTTATAAAAATTGGTTTTCTATTTCTTTTTATCTCTTGGTTCTGTTTGGACTTCACGCCCTGCTGGTCGTCATCATGTCTGCCGCAGATCAAGATATTAATGTCCCTCTATGTGGTCATGTTATGAATGTGGATAGTTGCGATGGTTCTTCGTCTCCCAATCTATTTAAAACTGATAATCCAAATGCCAGTACTAGCAAGGAGTTTTCAATGTCGTCTAAAGGTCGTGGTGTAAGGGTGACCTCCGTCAGTGGTACCTGGGCAAATAAAGATGATGAAATAGCTAAGGAATTCGCTGATTCTTTGGAAGAAAGATTTAAGCCTTTTGATTTGGTCACAGATGAAGAGACTGCTATTACAGAAGCCTTTGATGATCTTCCCTCTGGTCCAGCTTCTCAAATTTCACCTATTGATGCAGAAGAAGTTAAAGACCAAATAAAGCGTCTGAAGACGAACAAAGCCCCTGGCCATGACAGCATTGACTGAAAAGTAGCTAAAGCTTTGCCAGTATCAGCTATTTCGTTCCTTACGCGTATCTTTAATGCTATGATTGTTCTTTCATATTATCCGGAGCAGTGGAAGCATGGGAATGTTTTTATGATCCCCAAGAAAGGCGTCTCTCCCCGCTGTGCAGATTCTTTTCGGCCTATAAGCCTATTGCCAACTTTCTCTAATATTTTTGAGCAAATCTTACTAAAAAGGCTTTTTAGTGTTCATATGTTCCAGGATGCAATTCCAAATCATCAGTTTGGTTTCAGGAGTCTGCATAGCGCTGCTGAGCAAATGCATCGGGTGGTCAACCATATCCTTAAAGCATTCGAGGCGAAAAAGTATTGTTGCGCAGTATTTCTAGATGTCAAGCAAGCCTTCGATCGAGTCTGGCACTGTGGCTTGCTCTATAAGCTGAAACCCATTCTTCCCCCGACATACTTTGATCTCCTTCGCTCATTTCTAATTGGTAGAACCTTCCAGGTGGATGTTCGAGGATACAAGTCTGCCTCAAGGCCTATTCTTGCTGGAGTCCCTCAAGGAAGTGTGCTGGGCCCTGTCTTGTATACAATATTCACCTCGGACCTTCTGTCGCCCAGAGGCAGGAATGTTTTAACAGCTACCTATGCAGATGACGCAGCATTTCTGGCGACAAGTGCTCTGCGAAGAGAGGCGACAGATATGGTGCAGGACAGCTAAATGAGTTTGAGGCCTGGGCGTCGAGGTGGAACATCGCAGTTAATCCTGCCAAATCTCAGCACGCCACCTTTTCATTAAACAGGCTGAACACCTATCGCCTAACCTTATATTATAAAGCATTTTTAACCCTCTTTCTCAAAAAACAAATAAAAATGTTAAAAACCTTGAATAATATTCTTTTAGTTCTTGCATTACCTTTCGATCGATGTTTCACTCGTTAAGATCGGAGCAACACAACGTATAAAGGGGTGTCACAGAAACCGCCGACGGCTTTAGAGATGGTTGGTTTAAAGATCAATCAACCAAAAAACAAAGAATGTATACACTTTTGTATAATTTTGGAGTACAATTGCTCTGATTTTACATTTTGTTGAAAAAAATATGTGTAAAAAACAAAACAAAATTAATTTCTCGACTGCGCATATGAAAAAAAAGATCTTCTTCAAACTCGGGTATCTTGTAGAGTTTGTATTGGTTATCAGCTGTGTATTATTTTTAAATTTGTTGGTGTCTATTCAACGGAGATATGTATTTTTGAAGTTAAGAACTTAAATAATTTGATCAAACTTTAAATTAGTATATCTCTATATTGGCCAAAAAGTATGATATTTAATTATTTAAAATTTTAACTCCGGTTTTGAAAGTCTTTTATATTATCAACTATCAAAGATTGTCCATCTAGTAACCAACTTAATTTAACCGAGAAAACATTTTTGTACCATGTCTTCGTTTTTAAGATATCCAATTTTCTAGACTAATTTAAGAAAACGTTATTTATTTTTCCACCGAGTAAAGTTCTTACATGTTTAAGCTAAAACTTCGTACAACTCAATTACTCACTGATATTATGCACATATAGCAGTCTCATAATTTTATCACCGTCCCATCATAGAGCTGCCTTTAAAAAAGGTTTGATTTTCTTACTGTTTAGAGGGTGGGCTTAGTTTCAGATTGTAATTTTAGTTGTATTGTTTTAATTAAAGATGTTTTTTTAATTTCTTCTTAATATCTAAGTCTATGATCATCGTTGGGAGAAATGTGTTTGAAAAAAAAGTAAATACAATTTTTTAATATATGTAATTTTTTTTAATTTTAATACCTCTTAAGATGGGTAACGGGTAGTCGAAGTACTTGACTATAGCGTTCTTTCTTCCTCACAATGTCCTGTTGCATAGTTTTCAGAGCACTCAAAATAATTGAATATACCCTGAAGTTCCCGAATTCAGCCCGAGCGCTAAAATAGTACCGAGTCGACAGCGACGCCGGCAGCGCGTCGGCAGAATCGACTCTCTCACCAACCCCCTCTCTCTCAATCACTGTCTTTTCGAAATTAAGGCGCTGAAATAGCAGTGAATGAGCGCCAAAAAATTGTGAGGTATAGGTGATGAATTTTTATCAAAATTAATCAGATTATCATCACTAGGCCGACAGTGTCGCCGGCGGGACCAACCGCAACGGCGACAGAGACGACACTCTTCCAAATTTCTCTCTCTTAAAATCATAGAAAACGAAACAAAATGTCGAACTTCGCCTGTCTCGCTCTGCCTGGGCAACGGTAGAGACAAATTAGGCAAGGGAGATCGTGACAAAGGGAAGAGAACAACAAGAGATATTGGAATTGATATTGTTATTCTCCCTCAGTATTCTTTTTCTATTTCTCGAAGGCAGGCGCCGTATTTCCGCGGTTTTCAACTGCGTTTTAACTTAGCATGCATAAAGTAGCATAAATTTTAAGTAGCATTGCTGTGATTAGTTAGTTTTGAGTTTAAACAAAAGTGCTTTAATTAAAAATACATTTTAAGGTAAGTAATTTTTAGTGTATTGTCTTATCTTAATTACAGTAGCTTTTAATTTGTATATTATCCTTTATTTTGAATATTTTTAGGTCAAGCTGATGGTACAAAGTGCTTATAAAATATCGTTTCAGATGAAATCATTTTGTCCTACAGCCCAGAAGAATGTTATTATTGTACTGCTAAGTTAGTTTTTATCATTCTTGCCTCGTTATGTAATATTACAAAAAAAATATTTTCCAAATTAAGATCCCAAATGGCCAGGTGGAGCCTACAGAGCCTCCGGAGAGAACGAGGAAAAGCGTTAATAATCTCCATGCGCGAAAAAGCAGCTGACCAAGACTCCGGAAGCTGAGAACGTGCCGAAGACAAGTCACCGCAGTTTGTAAAAATCTATTTATTTAATGTAATAATAAACCTATTGATAAAGGCAATGAAATTCAACATATTTTCAATGATAATGGGCGATGAACAATTGATGAATTGGTGCTCAATTTTTGGCAGTGATTCACTGGTGATGAATGGAACTGCAGGGTATGGTTAGTCCTAGCAAAAACGAGTCATTATTTTAATTGTTCAATAACTTTTAAACGCGAATTTTTATTATTACATATGGGCGGTTTTTTTCATACCAAACACCCTTTCTTAGGTAACATTTTCGATTTGCCTGAAACTTTTTTTACGTGAACTATTCGGAAAATAAATAAACATGTGTATCAGGACTTGGCCGAAAAACAAAACATTTTAAATTAAAATTTTTTTTGTTTTCCAAAAAACGCCAATTTTTAAGAAGTATTTTGCATTAATTCCTCTAAAACCTTTTTTTTCAAAAAAATGTTTTTTTTATACAAAATGTGTTTTTTAAACAAAATGTGTTTTAAATTTCTTTAAAATAAAAACATATTTAGATTACTCTACGAGTAACGGGTATAACAACTCCAACTTTTTACAAAAACCAATTGTAACTAACTTTCGATACGTAAACCTCGGATGCCCGAAGCGAACTTCCTTTCTTGTTAAGTCTATGATCTTCCTAACAATTTATGTTGCATAGTTTTCAGCCCACTTAAAATAATTGAATATATGGTTTATTCTAGCAAAAACAAAATTGTATTTTTATTGTTCCATATCTTTTTAACCGAAATTGTTATACTTTCATATGTGAATCATGTCAAGGGCTTTATTATTCAAAACTATAGGAGGGGATAGTTTTTAAGATAAAATCAAAACAGCGTGGGCAATAAAATATTTTTGCTATTTTTTAACGATTTTATTTAGCCCAAGCTAACAGCGCTTCGAATTCAATTTTATGTTTGATTTAATATGGTAGGAAATAATTTTGATAATAACTATATTAAAAATGCAGTAAAAATACATTTTTAAATTTGTTGACTGTTCGTTATTTTTTTTTAAAAGTTGGCAAGCTGTCTAAAAAATACAACAATTTTTATACTGAGTACCGACTTCTAGACTATTACTTTATACATAGTTACACGCTTAAATAACAACATTCTCCTCTTAGATTCAGCTTTTACTGAGCGGGTATTGGGCGTGCCTGCTGAAAACTATAAAGGATATGTTGAGGCAGATGCTACTCAGAGAGCACGTCTAATAAAATCAAATTCTTACTTTTTAATTCACGGCCTAGCTGATACAACTTCCCCTTTTGTTCATGGAGTGCAATTAGCAAAGTCATTAACAAATGCTAATATTCTGTTTCGATATCAGGTAACATAACAAATATTCAAGTATGGTATAGTTACTAACGATTTTTTTAGACTTATGCAGATGAAGGCCACGAATTAAACGGTGTACTGGAGCACGTATATTCTTCCATGGAGCAATACTTTGCAGAATGCTTAAGCTTGGATCCTGATGATACAAAACCAGACATAGATCAAAGCATTGTTCCAGCTGAATAAAAATTATTTTGTATTAAAATATGTATTCAATAACAGAATTATATCGCATTAATTACACTATGTTACATCAAAAATACACCTCGATAAATGCTTTCAAACCTTTTTCGCTTTGACATGCCATTTTAAAGAGCGTTCACGAAAAGGCTCCCCTACGCAAGGATTTTGAGAAAAAGGACCTCAAAGTTGGGAAAATGCTGTTTTTGGCTAACATGGAAATTAATTTACAGGCAAACATATTCTTCTTTTGTTATGCAGTCAGAAAATTTTAAAAGTGCAAACCTCTAGTTTCAGCCCCATACTCAAAATAAATGGATAATTATAAACAACATTTTGATGATGAAGGGTTGCACTTTTTAAATGTTTTGAGTGGATATCAAAACAAAAATTTGTTCTCCTGTAAAGTATGTTTAAAGTTGACAAAAAGCAACTATGAGGTCGTTTTTCTTAGAATACTTGCGTCGGGAAATTTTTGGTAAACGCAGTTCAAAATTGGGATTCGAAAAAAATACTATTTTAATACTATTAATACTATTTATTAATTCCGAATAATAACGCATTAATTTTAAACCACAGTGTAATCTTAACTTGCATGACATATTTAATTTAAATATAGCTATAGAATAATGAAATGTGTGCAGTGCACACTGTGCACACTTGGGGGAAATTAAAATTAACAAATTAAATAATAAATGTACCAGCATAAAGATGTCGCCTAGAACAAAAAGCCTGCCAAAATGGTTTTTTTTTAAGATTTTCCAAAATGCTGCATTGCAACTTTAAAAACAATTGAATTCTCTATACAAATCAAAAAGAAAAAGTGATCTGTGATGAATGGGTCTCCCCCACTACAGATTTTAAAGTTGATTTTTCGAAATATAATTTTAGCCATTAAAAAAAAAAAGTATTTTTATAAATCTTAGAAATTTTTCTGAAAGCGCCTAAGGACCTAAGTTGTATATGTAACAATTGAAATTTTAAGAGCAACCAATTCTTAGAATATTGCAAAAAGAAAAAAAAATTTTAAGTGCATAATTACTTTTTTAAAAGTGGTCATAAAAATTTGGGTTTTTTTTTTATATTCTTGGACGTAAAGTAGTGTTACACCCTAGATCCCCGTTTAATTCTTTTTTGATAAATAAATAAACCAATTTAGGTTTTAAATTTAAAATTTTGTTATTTTGCTAAAAATATATGTCGGGGAATTGAAGTCCTCCCCGTGCAAGTCGTCGTTGTTGGTCGCGTTATCATACGATTTCTTATTTTCCATACTCGGTCCTAGCGGATGCAGCGAGTCTTCGTTGCCTTTGTTGCTCATCGTTGTCTTTCAGATCTTACAGCTCGGAACTCTTAGACTTACGCGTGACCCTTGCACGCCGGAAACCAGAAAAAGAAGGGAAGAGACCAGATCTAGCAACGCATACAATTCATCAACAACATTGCTCGTCCATCGCCCAACACATGGCTTCTCGAATTCATCAACAACATTGTTCGTCCATCGCCCAACACATGGCTTCACGAATACTCTTCTGTTTCAACAAACTTTTGTTATTCATAATTTGCATCGATCTCTTCAGGAATTTGCACATCCGGTAACTTTCGCAAACTTTCGTGTGGGTACTTATAACGTCTATTGTTCTGTGTAGACTTCAAAACGTATCGGTCTCCGTCCAATACCTCGACCACCAAAAAAGGTCCTCTGAACTTTGGGTCTAATTTCGTTTGCTGTCTCTCACTGTTTTTAAGCAACACAAAGTCACCCACACAGAACCGAATTACTTTAGCCATATTTTTATCAAATTTTGTCTTCTCATATCTAGCAACCTCTTCCATGTTCTTAGCGGCCAACTCCCTTAATTTAATCTTGTCAATTTCAGTTTCAGTATCGCTAATAGGAATCAACCCCAGTGGTCGTCCAACTTTACCAATCAAAAGCTCTAAAGGACTACACTTAGTGCTACGATTAACTGTACAATTAAGGGCTAACTGTACATCCCCAAATGAATCTTGCCATGATCTAGAACTAGTCTTAACAGCCGTCAACAAATTCTTTAGTGTACTCATAACCCTTTCAACTTGACCGTTGGCTCGACTTGCACCTGTTCCGATTAGATGTAATTGTATCTTTTGGTTAGAACAAAATTGAGCAAACTTTGTGCCCGTGAAGCTGCGTCTCTGATCGGCAATTAAACGTGTTGGTACGCCAAAAATAACAATAGAAGATTTCAATGCGCTTATACAAGTATTAGCGTCCAAGGAAAAGGTGTGAAAACAGATAAACGAATTTAGTAAAAGCGTCAATTTGTACAATGATATATTCTTTACGATCACTTTTTCCGCTCAATTTTCCCGATATATCTATGTGAACGGTATGCCAAGGAATGCTAATTTTTGGAATTGGATGTAATTCAATTTGAGGTTTTCCTGACGTCCCCTTAGAAACTGTGCATGTAATGCAGTTCTCCACAAATCTTCGAACATATTTTGCCATAATATCGTAAGTGGGAACCAATGCCAATGTTAAATCATCATTCTTCAACTTAGTTACAATGTCTGATATTTCTGAATCCTTTTGTTGTTCCACCAAAATCAAGTTTTCCGATATTTCTGTTAAGTCAATTCGTTTCTCTTCTGTTTTACTTGGTACTGACTTACTCTTTTGATACACCGGATTCCTAGAAAGAAAGTCTACGTGTGCCATGCGTTTTCCTTCTCTGTATTCAATTTCGAATTCAAACGCTTGTAGAAACTCCCACCAACGATAAACCGTAGGTGATAATTCGACTTTGTTTCGAGAAGATTTGATTGAATTACAATCAGTAAAAATTACGAATTTTCTCCCATGTAGATAGTGACGAAAATGTTTTACAGCATTCACAACAGCCAACGTTTCCAATTCATAAGATGTATACCTGGACTCGCAGGAGCTAGTTGCTCTACTATAGTATTCAACCACAAGAGGCTTAGAGTTTATACGGTGCAAAAGGATAGCACCATACCCGATAGAGCTGGCGTCGGTATGCAGTTCTATCGGAAACTGGGGATCAGAAATAATCAAAACAGGCTTGTTTGTTAATACACTTTACTGCGAACTTCTTCATGCTGTGTTTGCCAAACAAAACTATTCTTTTCAGATGTGAGAAAATATAAAGGCTTCATCAATTGAGAAATCCCCGGAATGTATTGACGAAAATATGAAGCTAACCCAATGAATTGTCTTAGGGTAGCAACTGACTTAGGTGGAGGTAACGCAACTAGCGATTCTATTTTGTTTAAATTTGGACGTATCTCCCCCGCTTTTATCTCATAACCAAGGTAGCTTTAATGATGGTATTAAAATTTCTTTTTCATTTCCTTCCATTTCAGTTTTAATGCTATCAAAATCAGTATGTTTGACGGTTTCACAAACGTTCACAGCTTTAGTTTGAACAATCTTAAAATTATCGTAGGAAACTTCCACTAAAAACCCTTGAGCCAATATTTCCCTTCCAATTACAATATTATATTTCATACATTCGTCTGGTACTATATGGAACAAAATAACCAACGAATTTCCAACAATCATGATGTTTGATTCAACTATTGCGGTACTGTAAGTACTGGCATTACCTATTCCCTTTAAAGAGATAACGCTATGAATCCTCTTACCAACTAACGCTTTCCAAGAAACGCTTTCCTTAATTAATGAGCACTCAGCCCCCGAATCAAATGTAATTGGGAATCTCTCACCATTGACCAGCATTTTCGATTGGGGTTCCACTATAGCGCACAGCTCCACTCTTTTTTCAGATCTTACTCCCACTCCGGTACTCTGCACTTTTTGGACATTAGTGGCGATGTGTCCCGGCTCCTGACATCTGTAGCAAGTTACATTTGCCTTTCCATGACGTGGTTGTCCTGAACGCCACTCCTTTCCAGTTGCCGAAACCTGGGATCCCATTCCGGATCTACAGTCTTGCTTTTTATGTCCTGGTTTTCCACACTGATAACATTTGAGTTCCACAGTTCTAGCACGCTTGGTGTCCGGTTCCCAGTTTGATGTAACAGGGCGCTCCTTCAGCACTGAGAATACTTGCAGCTCCGCTTGCAGTTCACGTCGATTGTTTACAGGCGTTGTGTGTATCATTCGTTGCAAACGCCGGTCGAAATTAGCCATGTGCCCAAGAACCATCGCTATGCAAATTTGTTCAGAATTCAAATTACGCAATTTTGTGCACAATGATGTCACGATGCGACTCGCAAAAACAGGCAAACTTTCACCGTTGCTTGGACGACTATTAAGAAGATTCAAAATAACGGCGGCTGGCGTTTCTGATGTCTCGTATTGCTGCTCAAACAATTGCCGGAACTGTTGCCAATTTATTCCTGGGTAGCATATTTGTGATAACCACTGGGCCGCTGCGCCTTCCAAAGCTTTGCTCAACGCCAATATAAGAGCGCTGTCACTTAATGGTCTAGCTCGCAAAATTATGTCGACCGTAGCGCACCACTGCGTGGCATCCACCCCAGCAATGTCCGGATTGTATTTCGGCAAGCAAATCTGGCTAGTCTGTTGTAATTTGTTCACCGGCGTCTGTAGCTTTTTAACCAGTTCCAGAAAATTCCGGTTTTGTTGCTCTAACAACGCGAAGACATCCCTTGAAGAAGTTTGGTTAGGGCCGAATCCCACTTCTGATGTCGGGGAATTAAAGTCCTCCCCGTGCAAGTCGTCGTCGTTGGTCGCGTTATCATACGATTTCTTATTTTCCATACTCGGTCCTAGCGGATGCAGCGAGTCTTCGTTGCCTTTGTTGCTCATCGTTGCCTTTCAGATCTTACAGCTCGGAACTCTTAGACTTACGCGTGACCCTTGCACGCCACACACAGCCCCAGTTCGCAAAACTGAGTCTCCATTCTGCCAGGACTAGTATTTACCAACACCACCCAACCACCCATGGTCATACCTTAAAGTCTCGTGCCTATCGATATGCTACACTACTTCCTCTCCGACATATAGATATGAAAAAAATATCGATTTCTACCAGATTTTTTTGAAAATATGCTAAATTTCCTTGATCGATTCTATGACATCTATAAGATATCATTGATCGATTAAAAAAAATGGTAAACATAGAGGTAAATTGATACATAATGTCTTAATCTCGATTTATGTGAACAAATATTGAAATAGAACCGAGATATTCCCTTTTGTACTAAGCGTTTATGTGGAAGCTATAAGATGTACTTGACCGATTTAAATAATTTTTTTTTTTTCAAAAATCAAGTTAAATTAAAAAAAAATATTGGGAAAATTAGAACGCTATAAGAAATTTATTTATATTTTTTTTTTTTAAAAAACATTTTTTTTTTTCTTAAAAATTTCCTACAATAAAAAAATTTCACTAAAAAAATTTGCCCTATGATGTTTATTTACATATTTTATTGCCTTTAACCAGGGACCGAAAATAACAGTTATTTAAAATTTTACGGACTGAAAAAATCATTCACTTAGAAAAGTGCTGCATAAAAATCAAGAACACCAATGAGTTCCAAATTGGTCAAGCTATGCAAATCTGCAATGATTTTTATTTTGTGAGTTTTATTTTTAAAAATCAATGGTAAAAATTATTTTTTGCGTTTTATTATAAAACTCAGGCAGTAATCGTTATTGATGAGTAAAAAAAAAATCATCAATAACTATTATGTGTGAGTTTTATTTCATAAAACTCAAAATAAAACTCAATTCGCGTCTGCGGCCATTGTATTAGAAATTTCAATACGATTTAAATCGGATCTTGTTCGTTTGGCCATGTAGTTTCAATAGATTTAAGTTTTGTTTCAGTTATGTCTCAGTTATGTGACTATTCTCACCATTTGCCATTCATTTGACTTAAAGAATTCGCGGATTTTTTGACCTGAAGAATTCGCGGATTGATTTACCTGAAGAATTCGGATGACTAAACTCGTTTTAGTTAAAGAATTCGCGACTTGATTTTTTCCCCAAAAGGCCACATCAAATGATTCTGACCTGAAGAATTCGAGGATTCTCTTGACCTAAAGAATTTGCGGATTATTTGACTTAAGCAATATCCATATCACTTCAGCAATATCAAATAATCCGCAAATTCTTTAGGTCAAGAGAATCCTCGAATTCTTCAGGTCAGAATCATTTGATGTGGCCTTTTCTAATACAATGGCCGTAGACGCGAATTGAGTTTTATTTTGAGTTTTATAAAATAAAACTTACACATAATCGTTATTGATGATTTTTATTTTTTTTACTCATCAATGCCTATTGAGTTTTATAATAAAACTCAAAATGTAACTGTTATTTTTGAGCAAAAAAATAAAAATCAGAAATACGTTTTTCAGTGAGAGTTTTATAAATAAAACTTTTAACTGTTACGGTCCCTGAAAAGAACTAAATTTAAAAGAATTTCTTAATATAAAGTTAAGTTTAAAATGAATCAACTGAAATCTGTATTAAAAAGAAAAGCCTAAGCCTAACCATTTCCTTCCTGACAACCATGGTAAAAAATATCCTGGGTAGGACGCTTAAATTGAATATGTTGGGCATCGCAAATCGTCGATCTTATGCAGCTTCTTTGGGCGTTGAGGCTGTTGCACTTAGCCGGTGGGAAGAAAAAAAAAAAAAAACGGTGGACTGTTTCGGTAATAGCGCGGACCGGCCGGGCGATGTTTTTAATTTCGTTGATAAAAAAGAAATGCCTTAAAGCTTATTGCGCATTATGCTTCAGAGCGCTGTGGAGAGATTTCGGATAGCGGGAAAACGGGAGAGCCTGGAATCGCAAGCGTCCAGTGCGGGCGAGTAGTCATTGGAAAAGAGGGAAGAGCGGGCAATTGAAGAGCGGCGTAAACATTCCGCCTCCCCTGCAATCGCTAGCGTTGCAAACGAAGAGAAAACATCCTGTCGTCTAGGCTTGACTACAGGCGCCGGACAGGATCCATCCGAATGCCTTCCTCTGGGCCACTGGGAGTCCCTCGTCGACCAAATGGAAGCCAGGTTGGATGACCTTTGCGTAGATATCCGCACCCAGGACCACGAAGATGGGAGATCACCGTATTTGCCGACCACTGCGTCGGAGAGCTCTCGGATGGGGGTGCGGACGTTCGGTTCGACCTTGAGGACCACAACCAGCTTGATCCCGTCGTCGCGCTTTGACCGTCCTCTCGTCGCTGACGGCCGTAGTGAGCAAGCGGAATGCGGACGCCAGGGATGCGTCGATGCAGCTCGTCGGCGTACACGGGTGATTATGGCCGTCGGCAGGACGTTCCCGCTGTGCCGTTGGAGGACGCTGAGCGCGGCGAAGAGGCGAGCGTTATGCGAGTTGGCGGATTATGCCGACGCGAACGCTGCTGATAAGCCGAAGGCAGGATGCATATGGAGGAGCGTGTGGTGCTTCTCGTTGCCCGTTTTTCACGTGTCATCACTGCGACAGCTCCCGTCGGAATGCTCGTGGGCGAGACAATTCGAGCAGTACTTATTAATGAGCACTGCATGGAGCTGCTTCTATGCGCTCAGCTTCTGGAACCTCTGACACTTTCGAAGCGGATGGATTCCACGGTATGCCACTTGTTACGCTTGTGGAGCTCTTTAAGAGGTATTTAGACAAGCTTCCATTTTCACTAGAAGGGTTGAAAGCTCTTCAAAAGTGTACTTTCTAGTAGCGGTGGACTTGTAAAACAAGGTTTTGAAGCTCTTGACACCAGCTTCCCACAGGCATCCAATATGGGGTGCCCCGGAGGAATGAATTGCCAGTTGAGCTACTGATGACTATACGCATCAGTCACAAACTCTTTTACGGCTTGAAGATAGTCTCGGGAGAGCAGGGTGGCAGCGCCGACAAAGGTTTTCCCATTGTCGGACCGAACTTGACAAGGACAACCTCTTCTGGATACGAACCGATCAAAAGCGGCAAGAAATTTCTCGGTCGTCAGATCGGATGTAGGCTCTGGATGGCCTTTGTAGAAAAACAGACGAGAGCCAACACATACCCTTTTGTAAAAGAGCCAGCGTAGTCCATCCCTGAGTACGTGAATGGCCGGGAAAAGAAACTCCCTTTTTCAGAAAACTTCCCATAATCTGGACTTGAAATCGTTTCTTATGGATTACACAGACCTTGCTGGAGTTAATAACTGCCTGCACCAAGTTCTTTATTTTCGGAACCCAGTATCATGACCGGATGAGATATCGTTCATCATATCGCAAATTTTTGTGGGCCGTTATCCGGCCGCACGCCCTTATAAGCCCTTTCTCATCTAGAAAGGGGTTCAAGGAGAGGATGGAACTTGTCGCGGACACAGGACGCTTTTGACTCAAGCAGCAATATTCATTAGCAAAATATCTGCGCTAAGTGCTAATGACCATGAGCTGTTCAGCGGCGACAAGTTCTTGGGCCTCCAGACAGACTTCCGGAATCGGCGACTGCTTCCTACATCGTTATACAAAACGGTGGACATACGCAAGGACCCGCAAAGCTCGATCTAACTTGGAAAAGCGATCAAAGATGTATTCTGTCGGCACAATCAACCACGAATAACTTTACTCGACTTTCGATGGGTTAGTTGCACGTCGGCTGCCAGCTGTTGCAGTACCCGAATTGCCATAAACGACGCACAATTGATCCCAAACGTAACAGTTTTTAGTTCAAAATCTTAAATGTATCCTTCTCTATTGAGCAATAAGAAATTCGGATCTACCCAGATCTGCCGATAAATTTTCTCGATACTAGCACTATACACAAAACGATAGTTAGATCGGACAGTAGGACCAGGCCAGCATGAAGGATATCATTAAAGCTGACCCCATTGTCTGAAGGGCTGGAAGCGATGAATACCACTCGAAGTTTGGTGGTCGTACTCTCCGGTTTTAACACTGCGTGGTGTGGAAGGTAGTAACATGCTGAATCGTGGGTAGGAAGGAGTTCTCTCATGTGGTTGAGGTCGAGATATTCTTAAAAAACTGTGTCATACTTGTATTTTAGCGTGCTGTCCCTTTTTAGTCGCTGCTCGTTCATTAAGATTTTAGCCAGCGCCAGGGATCTGGAATATCCTAGGGAGATTTTCATGTTTTCAGGATCTCAAAAAGAAAGACTAACGACATACCTGCCGGTATCGTCTTTTGTAGTGGTCTAAAGGAAATTGTCCTCACAGATCACATCGGATTATTTTGCCACCTCCTCCACCTCCCAGAATTTGATAAGGAGTTTATCTAGGGAGACTTGGAAGGCGTGGAAAAGGATGATATTTGATTTTGCCTCGAAGCGGGTACTGGTCCTGATAGAATCCAGCCGAAAATGGTCTCTTGACCAAGAAGAGAGCCACAGATGTTTGCTCGGGTACCGCTTAGTAGAATGGATGGAAGTATATCGGCCCCGATTAGAAGATCTAATTGCGCGCTCTCATAAAACTTTGGGTCCGCTAGTGAAAGTTCGGGAAGATCTCGCAGAAAATGTTGAGGAACCTGACATGAAGGAAGATTTCCTGCTATTTGCGGAATAACGTAGGCAGTCGTGATTAACTGTAAGCTCGGCCGGTGGTCTCAGCGGAGACCGTCTGATTAAGCCCTGAGACATGTGCCTGGATAACCTGGAACGTCAATTTAATCAAATTGAAAAGGTCGTTAAAGGTCGCCTCAAATCCGAAGTCTATTAGGGCTCGTGCTTGGAAATTGGAACCCAGGTGGCATATATTAATGATGGCGGTGCCTAGGAGGACTGACCTAGAGCCTACCGCAAAATAATTTTTAAGTTTTGGCTGCGTGCCACCGCAGCCGAGGGACCGGGAGTATTTGGGAGTCTGGATTTGGCGTTGGACTTGCGCGCGCTAGGGATGGGCTGCCTCGGTGTAGGAGGGTGTGATGGCGGCCGCGGCAGTTATGTGCGCTTTCGCAGTCTCGCAGCTGATGTTTTCGCGCAAAGCAGTTCAAACACAGCTGTTTTCATTTTATTTATGCAATGCGTCGACCGTCATCTGGAGAAACTGGGCGCATGTGCGTACAGGATGGTTTTCACTATTACAGAGATCGCATTGTCTAGGTGCTACCCTTGTCTCGTATGAATTTATTCTCCAACACGCCGAGTTGGATGTGGATGCCCTGGGCTAAGTCTGACTAGAACCTGATGGTCGAACATAATCTATGGCTTCTAGTGTCCTGTGACGCTCCGTAAGGAAAACGTTCAGCTCGTGCCAAGTAGGGATTGCTTTGTTATGAAGGGATTGCTCCCACAGGAAGAGCGTAAGCTTTGGAAGCTTGGACGAGCACATTTACACCAAGAGGCAATCCCAAGTTTCGACCTGAATACCGGACATTTCTAATGCAGTAAGGCAACCCTGGATGGTTCTTTGAAGATCTTTCAAAGCTGACCCAGACTCCTGTGTGACGGACTGCACATTGAAGAGTATCTTTAATTGACTAACAATCGTTGGTTTTCGAAACGCTCAGTGAGGTTATTCCACACTGAGCGAAAGCCATCGTTAGTAAGGTGTGAATTTTAAACTACATTGTGAGCGTCGCCACTCGTTTTAACAGTAAGGTGGAATACATTCTCGACTGGAGTGAGCCTGGGATTGTAGATATAAATTGCCGTGAAAAGATTCCTAATGGTTGGCCAACGAAGATAATCGCCAGTAAAAAACCTCGGTATCACACGGCGGAAGCCGACAGCCTGACGACATCCGCTGGTGTTGGGGCAGGTAGCGGAAGTTGCGGAGCTTGCGCTATTTGGTCTGCTATTTGGGCTCCACACCTTTCGTACGCGCTGTAGCAGTAGCCGTAACTGGCAAGCTCTCAGCTGCACAATGCACGCGGTACATACATCGGGGACAGCCAAGGGAATGTTTATTCTGGATTCCAGTTCGGACAGTCGATCTGAGACTTCAATGAACTGGCTTAGAGCGAGGAAGGCAGCCGTTGCAGTCGTTTTTGTGCTGGCACGCGTTACTCTGTCGACGGCAGAAGGAGATTTTTTGGGATGTGGCGACTTTACCTCTTTAGGTGTAGGCGACCTTACAGTGATTATACCCGTTACTCGTAGAGTAAAAGGGTATATTGTATTCGTGCAAAAGTATGTAACAGGGAGAAGGAAGCTTTTCCGACCCTATAAAGTATATATATTCTTGATCAGGATCACTAGCCGAGTCGAACTAGCCATGTCCGTCTGTCCGTCTGTCCGTCCGTATGAACGCTGAGATCTCGGAAACTATAAAAGCTAGAGGATTGGCATTTTGCATGCATATTCTTGGAGTTCCTACGCAGCGCAAGTTTATTTCAAAATGGTGCCACGCCCCCTCTAACGCCCTCAATCGCCCTACACCATTTTTTGAAAGGTGTCTGGCGCCCACACCATTAAAGATTTTGGAAAACTAAAAATGCAGTTTTATTGTGACTATCAATACCTATCGAAATGTAGAAGAAATTTTTCAAATCGGACCATTCGTTAAAAAGTTATGCCCGATCAAAGATTTTATATATCTATCTCCCTCGCACTCCTTTAGCTGAGTAACGGGTATCTGATAGTCGGGACACCCGACTATAGCGTTCTCTCTTGTTTTTGGTTTCGGAACAGGCGATAGTTTCCTTGGACATACCAAAACTCGGACAAAATCAGAGAAATATACAAACCCACTTATGGACCGGTGGGAAAAAAGTATCGACCGGAGAAACAAAAAAAACGGTATATGTGGGCTGGATCGATATTTAATTATTCCCCAAGCTTTTGGTGGAACGATGGATCGAGGGTGTACCACTTATTTTAATTTGAGGATTTTTAGTTCAATAATAAGTTATGGGTCTGGATAAGTGGAATTTTTATGGCGAAAGAATGGCAACAGCGTGGTATTTTATAAATTGACTTGCAATGGAAACGAAAGCCGTACACTGCTGGCCTTTATGGAAAAAGAATACTAAATCTGAAAAAAATATTAAAAGAAAATACTCAAAAATACTGTACGTGATGAAGTATTTTTTTTGAGTTTAGTATTTTATATGGGGATGGATGGCCGACTTAGGATGGGATTGGATGTCCCCGGCAATGTATGCAGATTTATAGTATTTTTTCTTTATTAAAATATTCGGAGACAAACAAAATAATTTGCAGAGGTATGCGGATATTATACTTACCAATTTTTTCATTTTCTCCCCAAAAGAAAAAAAATATAAGAAGATTTACCAAGCTCAATGAATAAAAAAAATACTGGAATGGACGTTTTGTTTTGTTTGGATTTGAATCTGAAGAAATAAATTAATAAGTAATGATAAATTAATAAATTAATTCCACTGATTTCTGCGATGTCGACAGTAGTTTATTTTTTCGGAACTGGCATGAGGGATTTTTCTTTTAATTCTCAGTATTTATTTATATATATTGGAATTGAACTTGGTATTTATTTGTAATGGCTCGGAATAAAGACCACTTGGAATGATGGACGCTTCGCTTACCGCGTGGGCGGTTTTCCGGCTACGCCGTACCGCACTTAGTCTCCTTGCTTCCGATCGTGTCAGGACTCCTTGACCTGCCGGTTCCTACTTTACTTTGATATTTACCGACCATACACTGGCTCGCGCCTGCGCACTAAGAGAGTCGCCAGCCGCCGTGGCCCTCCTTATACACACGGCCCGCCGCCATCATCCGCCGGGTAACTTTCCATCACGTGATCCTCCACCAATCGTATCGCTGTTGGCCCCATGACCAAATAAGGTAATAAACTTGGATCCGCCGCGCTTGGCCCCATTTCATGCACTTATAAGGTAACAAATCTTGCTGACTCTCGACGCTGCCCGGATCTTCGCTCCTTCACCGTTCCTCGTAGTCCGCCATTCCACTTTCCTCTCTTTTCCCCAGCGTCTTCTTACGGGCTTTCCCTCTATTCTCGGCCTGGACCGATCATGCGTTTCCCCGTCTAGAGGTACCGCTTCGTCCCCTTAGGTACTGTTCCCTGTATTTAGGCACCATTCCCCGTAATTAGTTACTGTTTCCTGGTTCTTGTTCTTGTGGGGTATTCCAATACCTCACGCTCCCCCTTTCTTTCCAGGGAAAATCCTTCCATTTTGCCTTTACCATTTATTATCATTTAAAATTCCCGCGCACGCGCAACGCCGCCATTTAAATCCCGCGCTTCTCCGCTCGAGTGGCCAGATCACCTTGGGCACTCGATATCAGTTCGTGATTTCGATCGATATCTTATCCGAGTTCCCCACCATTTAGTATTCTACGTAGTGTGACCCTTCTACGTTAACGATACTCCTATCGGCGTTTCTCCGCTCTCCAGTTCGATCTTAAGCATTTTCTTGGCCTTGTTTTTCCCCTGGTAAGTTTTGATATTTTCCTTTTTTTCCCCATTTTTCCCCTCCGAAAAATGTACATCTTAGTGCTTTTTCTTCCAGCTGCTGCGGGATTTTATTGGGATTGACCCTTCAGGACCCGGATCCCCCCTTGGTCCCGCTGGACGCGGAAGAGCCCCCCGTGCATGGACGGTGGAGGAGTGTTGAAGATGGCAGCGGTTCCTCAGCCTGTTGCCCTGCGTCCATCGGCGGTTCCCCGTCCATCGGTGCCGTCGTTGCCGTTTTCCGGAGTCTCGGATCCCGCGAGTCTCCGCTGCCGGTGTGGTTCCCTCGTGGCTCCCTGGTGGGGTTCCGACGTTCCTGGCGGGAATTTGTCCATCCACTGGACAAGGAACGCTTTCCGGAGGCACCCCACTCCCCCACCGGAGTCGACGCCTGCCACTGCAGGTAAGTATGCTCCTGCCAGTGGCCTTCGTGCTGCTGATCCTGCCTCCTGCTCTTCGTCCAACGAGAGACTATCACCTCTTCCTCCTCAGATTCCGACAGCGTGGTGTCGGCGCCCTCAGTGGCCGCCACGTGGTTGGCTCGGACTCTTGATTGGCTGCCCTGCTCTTCGTAGCCTGCTCGCCGTTGTCGCTGTCGTCTCCGTAGCCGTTCCCGTCGTCGTTCACGTCGCCGTCTCCGCCGCCGTCCACGTCGTCGACCTCTAGACACGGTCCCTTGGCCCACGCCGTGGGGTACGCCACCGGACCCCGGCTGCTTCGTGGGTCGTAGGTTTTCGGGCAGCCCGCGCCCCACCTCACCGAAGGACTATTCGGGTACGCCCATCGTCGACTATCGTCGCACTCGGGCCTGGTCATGGTCACACGGATGTCGGTGTCCTCCGATTCGTGGGGTGAGACCAGCGGCGAAGCCAGCAGTTGCAGCACCGGGCTGCGATGCCTGCGCGGTGGTGCCCTCCTGGGGAGTCGGATGAGTAGAGATTCACTCTTAACTTAACTTTTATTTTATTATTAATTGGTTGAGTAACAATTGTGTGTACTATATGCTAGTTGCGCCGCAAGAGGGAGATATCGATATCCATCCAATTTTGATATCAAACCCGAGTTATTTTATGACCTCAGCTGTTCGCTTCGGGTTGCCAGATTGGTCGCCACATCTACTCCCCCTCCAGTGACTTCGTGTGATGGGCGAAGGTAACGGAACTAAAGCTGGGGTTGCAAGTTCAGGAACTTGTGGGTGGCTGAGATCCGTATGCTCACTTTCTATTAAGTCGCCAACAGCGAGAAATCCAGGCTTTAGAAGATCAACGGATACAGCTTTCTCAGCTTTCTGTTATGGTGAGTGGGCAGCCAAACATACAGATCCAGTGGGTGTACAAAGCTTTTGCAACCGTTTCGGCGGTCATGTTTGACAGAGGAATAGCTAGAGGCCATTTACTAAAGCGGTCGATGATCGTAAGGCAGTAACGCAGGTTGCGGACTTGTGGAAGCTCGATCAGGTCGATATGAATGTGCTCAAAACGGTTGTCAGGAATATCAATCTTGTTCACAGCACTGTGTGTGTGTCGATGAATTTTTGCCCGTTGGCATGGAACGCATTGACGGGACCATAATGTAGCATCTCGGTTAATTCCTGGCCAAACAAACCGCTGCTTGAGTAATTTGGCAGTTGCACGGCTGCTTGGATATGCTAGTCCATGTACTGCATCGAATGCTTGGCGTCTTAAGCTCTCAGGCAAGTATGGTCGCTCGCGTCCATTCGAGCTATCGCATAGGATATCGAGCTGATCGATTTGTCGGATTTGGAGATTAAGAGATGTATTGGATAGCTTTGCCATTTCATCATCAGCTTGTTGTGCATTAAAAATTGCTTGGGCGCTGAAATTGGTCGGCATGCTTATCGCGTTTTTGCGAGATAGTGCATCTGCGACTATATTGTTCTCTCCGGGATTATAAATGATTTCTGTAGAAAATTGGGAGATAAAGTCCAACTGCCGAAGTTGACGCGGTGATGCTTTGCTGGCCTTCTGCTTGAAAGCGTATTGCAGTGGTTTGTGGTCAGTTTGAATTACAAAAGGACGTCCCTCCAATATATGCTTGAACGCTATAATGCCAGCGAAAATTGCTAGTAGCTCGCGATCATACGTGCTGTATCCTCGCTCTGTGGGAGACAGTTTTCGAAAGAAGAAACTTACCGGACGCCAAACATTGCCATCCAATTGCTCGAGGGCGGCTTCAATCGCTGTATCCGAGGCGTCTGTTTTTAGGGATAGCTGGGCTGACGGGGAGAGAAACGTAGAGCTTACTGCTTTCGATATTCCCAGCTTGCAGGTGTGGAATGCGCTTTCAGCATCGGGGGTCCAAGCAATCTCTCGTTTGTCATTTTTGGTTGCACCTTTTAGGTAATCTGTCAGCGGAATCTGCGCCTGAGCTGCATGCGGAATCAGATGTCGGTAATAATTTACCATTCCCAGAAATCTGCGTAATTCCATAATTGTTTGTGGCTTGGGAAATTCCGAAATGACTCGAGTACGTTCAGCAGGAGGCTTGAATCCGTTAGCACTGACTTCAAAGCCGAGGAAAATGACATCACTTTTACCAAGTCGGCATTTTTGTGGGTTGATTTGAAGGTGGTTATCCTGTAGGATTTTAAAGATTGTTTGAAGATGTTGCAGGTGCTCCTCGTGCGTCTTGGAGAAAACAATGATGTCGTCGATATAACATCCTACGAATGGTACTCCACGGAAAAGATTGTCCATATGCCTTTGAAAGGTTTGTGCTGCATTTCGCAAACCTGGTGGCAAGCCAACAAATTCAAACAGCCCAAATGGAGTGGTGACTGCTGTTTTTGAAATATCGCCCATGGCGACTGGGATTTGATGGTAAGCACGCACCAGGTCGAGCGCGGAGAAAACGGTGCAACCGTGCAAACGCTGTAGAATGTCCTCACCATGGGGAATAGGATAGCGATCTGGAACTGTGCAAGCATTAAGTTTTCGATAATCACCTGTTGTACGCCACTCATTGTTTTTCTTAGGGACCAAATGAATAGGACTAGCCCATTGGCTACTTGAGGGACGAATTACTCCTTGTTGTATTAAAAGGTCAAAGTCCCGACGTGCCGCCTTAAGCTTTTCACCTGTAAGCCGTCATGGCTTGTCAAAAACGGGGGGGCCAGTTGTCTCAATGTAATGTGCTACGTCATTGCTTACGCGCGTTGCAGGGGGTTTATTGGGTCGTGTTATGTCCAAAAAGCGACCAAGTAAATCGGAATTTGGCTGATCTACTTCGGCGAAGTTGTGTGAGTTGATTGTAGAAATGTTATAGACTTTTGTTTCCGTCAGCTCTCCTTTTGTTGATGTGGACGTTAAAGAATCAATGAGGCGCTTACCCTTGAGGTCAATGATCAGACCATGATAGGTAAGAAAATCCGCACCAATGATTGCTGATTGGACGTTAGCGACGACGAATTGCCAGCTAAATTTGCGTTGTAGGTTAAGGCCAAACGTCAGATTTAAAGTCCCGTAGGTATCAATTACTGATGTATTTGCAGCGTATAGTTTGAATTCGTCCTTGCGACATAGGCTATTTTTTACTAAAGAAAGCGGAATGAGTGAGATGACTGATTAGTGCAGCGATCGTAAATGTGTAGTCGATATTCTTTAGAGAGGCGAGCATTCGGACTTCTGCTGTCATCGGCTGCCTGTACGGATGACAGCTTTTTTAGTTTCCCTGTGACTGGGCCCACGAACAGGGCGGCGAACACTTTCGAGCGTTATTTCCAAATTTAGCATGATAGAAACATAGACGAGATGCTCGCCCTTGCTCTCTATTCTGAACGGCATGGCTAGAATTGCTGGCACTCCAATTATTTTGCAAAAGGGCCATTGAAGTCTTGATAGCAGCCAGTTCGCGTTTTACTACGTCCATGGAGTCCCTAGAAACCGAGTGGGGTTGGTCGAATTTGTTTCCTCGCGATTGAGATGAAGAATGTCCAGCAGCCATAACGAAAGAAGTGGTTTCGTCCTCCATGAGAATGTCGGCAAGTTCAGTTTGCTCTTCTATAGAAGCTGAACGCAGAACTTTTAAACCTCGCTGTACATGCTGAGGGAGTTGGGAGAGCCATCGAACTCGTAAGGCGTCACTGGATGCGCGACCGCCAGCAAGTGTCGTCATTTGCCGTAATAGCTGAGAGGGCTTCTTGTCCCCGAGGTCTAGCTCAAGTAAGGCACGCTGCAGTTGTCGATCCGGGGATTCTGTAAGGCGCTGAATGATGATCGACTTAAGGTGCTCATACTTATTGGAATCCGGTGGCTGAGCGAGAACATCAGAGACTTCGGACATAACCTCAACGTCTAAAGCGCTAAGGAGGTGATAGTAGCGAGTATTGTCCGATGTGATACGGTTACATTGGAATTGCGCCTCGACTTGGAGAAACCATAACGGAACATGTTGTTTCCAAAATGCAGGGAGCTTGCATGTGCTGATTGTCTCCACAACCGGCGTGACATTGCCGCTACCATGTGGTGTCTCAAACGAGTCGGGCGAGGCTGGTGAAACAATTTCATTCTCTTGGCTGTCACTCATAGTGCTTGTTGCGGTGTTCTTGTTTGCGGGGTCACCAATGTAGAGATTCACTCTTAACTTAACTTTTATTTTAATATTAATTGGTTGAGTAACAATTGTGTGTACTATATGCTAGTTGCGGGTTATCGAACCCGAGTTATTTTATGACCTCAGCTGTTCGCTTCGGGTTGCCAGATTAGTCGCCACAGATGTTTCGCTTGGGATACAGGAAAGGCAACAGCGATCCTGCACGTGCTCCTCGAAGGGCGTCAGCCCGCTATCGTCTCCCGTCAGTCGTCGCTGCTGTCCCTTCCATCTTCGTTGTCTGTTTAAATTAAAGTGAGCGAGTTGGAAGCTCAGCGACGGCATTGAAGCTGTTTGTCGCCTTCTTTTGCCCCTTATCTTTTAAATATGCGTACCTATTTTTGTTCTTCTTCCCACCCGCTCTCCCATGTAGTTTCGTTTACGTGCAGGCTCCGTCCACCTGCATCTGTGTGTTGGCCAGTGATGCTCGCTGCCAATCTGTTCCTGCTTCGGTACTATCCACTTTCTCCCAGTATTTGTTTACTAATTTTGATGTTGTTTTCTTTTAGGATTGGATTGATATTTGGTTCGTTTGTCTGTCGCCAACACCTTTAAACGTTTTGGAAAAGTAAAATTATTGTGTTTATCAATACCTATCGAAATGTAGAAGACATCTTTCAAATCGGACCATTCGTTAAAAAGTTACGCGAGATCAAAGTCGCTCTTCCTTTAGATGAGTAACGGGTATCTTATAGTCGGGGCACCCGACTAAAGCGTTCTCTCTCGTTTTCGTTTAGTTTTGAGTCGCTTATCATGCTGAACAAACTTAAAAAAAAGGAGTATACTTTATACTTTAAGTACTTAAAAAGTACTTGAAACATGTATAAGTATATTCCTTAATGTACAATAAATACCCCTATTTTATATTATATGTCAAAAACCAAACTAACAAAAGCTTAAAAAGCATTTTTTGGAAAATGGTTGTTTCACTAAAAAATGCATATCTCCTATAATTTGCACTAAATTTGCAAATATTTGGCCCGAACTTGTTAACAACAAAAGGGCCTTTAGATCTGAAAGCTCAAAATAGTTTATACATTTTTAGTTGTATATTTTTTAATTAAATGCAAACTAGCTATAACAAAAAAACGCCAAAAATGAAATTTTTGAACTTTCACAAATTATGCCTCCGTTAATTGCGGCCCGATCACAACGAGTAATAGCTTTTCGGAAAGGTGCATATATTGCCTTTTAAATGAAATCCGTTACAAATGAGTTGGTCTATTGGGTTTCGAGATCTGTTAGGTTTTATAAAATCAAAGTTATAAACCAGCGTTATTTACAATATTATGCATGTATTTCCAGATAGTATTAATACCTTCTGCTTATGCCGGCGCTATGTCTTATTATTATTCTTCCCCTTTCCCTCCCGTAGGGCAATCCTTTTAGATCTCCTGCTACCGTTTCCCGTTCCTCCGGCTAGGATTCCGGGTTCTTTCGACCGGTCCCGCTGGCTTGGGTCATCTGGCGCACCCGTCATCTCTGCCTTTCTTTTCTTTTATCATTTTGGACCTTGATGCCCATCTGCTCCTCGAAGCCTCCCTCCTCCTCGTTGTTGTTGTTTTGGGTCGGTTGTTCCTTGGTGATGGGCACCTGCTCCTCCGAGCTTGTGGTTAGCTGCTTTTCGGTGGTGGACACCTGCTCCTACGAGCTCCTGGTTGGATGCTTCTCGGTGATGGACACCTGGTCCTCCGCTGGTTCGCTATGTATCTCGCAGATAACCGGGGATATGAACCCATTGATCCTGTACGGACGCCCATATCGTGGTGCTAGTTTTGCCGCGAATTCCTTAACAGCTTTAGACAGTTGCTGCTCCTTGATTTGGTCCAAGTCCCCCACAATAGGCTTCCATGGTCTTCTTCTTAGATTTTAATGTCTTGCCTGGTCCTTCTTGCCACTGTGTATATCTCCTTTAGCTTTGTCGCCTTTTCCATTGGTGTTTCCACCTCTTATCCTGTGCCCCAGGCGTTATATATATATATATGGACGTTGATGCACTACGAGCAGTACAAACAAGTGGCCCAACGACACCAAGCACGTGCTTGTTACGCGCGGAGCCCTTTCATCAATTTGGGCAAGAATGCGAGTTCGCGAGGAAGAACACAAAAAAAAAAAAAACGGGACACATAATGAGAATAAAGGAAGTGAAGCAAATGAGTTAAAATATTAGTTTTTAATACCGGGATAGAAGTTGAAATGCAAATTAAATGATAAAGGTTGTTATAATTATAACATAGAGCGCGAAAGGGCTCGTGTAGACTAAAATTTGATGTACATCGAGGCAAATTAAGAGGATAATAATTACGTGTTAGTCTAACGGGAATATTAAAATTTAGGCGGCTTACAAGTTCTACAGAGTCAATATCACCTCTTATAAGATTGTGCATACAAATAGTACCAAGCATTTTTCTACGATTTGCAAGTGTCGGTAAATTAAGCAATAATAATCTACTCTGGTAGGAAGGTAGCCTTACGTTTTGATCCCAGTTCAAACTACGAAGGGCAAAAAGAAGAAATTGTTTTTGTACCGACTCATACGGTCAATGTGCACTTGGTATTGTGGGCTCCCAACCGAAGAACCATATTCCAATATAGGGCGGACAAGGGAGGTAAATAATAATTTGTTTATATAAGGGTCGTCAAATTCTTTTGACCAACGCTTTATAAACCCAAGAACACTCATAGCTTTGTTGACAGTCATCATTATGTGGCAGTCAAATTTAAGCTTCGGGTCCAGAAGAACGCCTAAATCATTTACTGAATATATACGGTCAAGTGGCAAGTTCTGAAGCAAATAACTTATAAACGTAGGAGTACCCCTATGGAAGGACATGACGTTACATTTCAGGCAGTTAAAATTTAAGAGGTTATACTCACACCATACTTGAAAATTATCCATGTCTGATTGTAAGCGGAACCCAGACTCTATATTGTTGTATGTCAAACAAAGCTTAACATCATCAGCATACATTAGTACACGAGAATTTTTTATGATAGGGGGAAGATCGTTAATAAACAAAGTAAACAGCAAAGGGCCCAAATGACTACCCTGGGGCACTCCAGATGTCACGTGGATCATTTTAGAAGCAGCGTTCTTAAATATAACCCTCTGAGTCCTCCCATTCAAATAACTTGAAATCCATGCTAAAAGATTACATGGAAACCCAAGCAAGTCTAGTTTGAATAAAAAAAGAGAGTGGTTAACAGAGTCAAAGGCTTTACTAAAATCTGTATATATAACGTCGGTCTGCATTTTATTGTTAAATCCATTTATAACAATAGATGACAATTCAAGTAGGTTGGTGGTAGTCGATCTTCGCTGCACGAAACCATGCTGACACGGTGATATTAGCGAGGAACATAAATGTTGCAAATGAGAAGTGATAATACGTTTAAAGGCTTTTGGAATTGCCGACAATTTAGAAATACCTCTATAATTCTGGGCATCCGCCTTCGCACCCTTTTTGTGAAGTGGAATAATAAAAGAGTCCTTCTTGATATTTGGAAAAACTGATGATGAAATAGACAAATGAAAAAGTTTAAGAATAGGTTTGCAAATGGTTGGTGCACAAAACTTAAGCACACATCCAGGAAGTCCTTCAGGACCGGGAGAATAAGTAGGAGTTGTTGTTGTTAAATCTCTTAAGAGAGAACTTTCGGTGATTATAGGGGAAAAAATACAATTTGCCCTATTTAAGGGATTAGGGTAGCTCGGTTACCCCTGTGCTGACAGGAACTGCTGCAGCTACCGTAGTATTTTGTTCTGCTTCACGGTCTTATTAACTGCCCCTGAGCTGGCTTTTTTTCGTTTAGGCGACTCGGTTAATAATAATTTCTTATTATTAAATTGTTCACAAACAGAATTGAACCCGTCATTGAGCTGTTTAAAAACTCGTGAAAGGATCAATAAACCGTCTCGAGTCTGCCTCATAAAGCTGCTCATCTCGACTGTCATATCCTTGCAGGACTCACATTTGCCCTATTTAAGGGATTAGGGTAGATTGATTTTGACCATGAAGAGGAGCTTTAAGTGGTTTGGAAAAAGTCGGCAAATAAATCAGCAATTTCAGAATCAGTCAATGCCTCCATTGAGTTAAAACGAACCGATGAAGGCAAAGCCGATGACTTACGTTTAGCGTTAACAAAGTTATAAAACTGTTTCGGATCATATGAAAATTCAAATGTACAACGATTTAAATACATAGAATAGCAATGACTGTTAAGAACATTAAAATCAGATCGAGCCACCACATATTTCGAAAAATCGGATGGCTTACCCGATTTTTTATACTTTTTATAAGTGTTTGTTTTAAGATTTTTAAGTCTTTGAAGCGCATTTGTAAACCAGGGGGCCTGTTCGCCCTTGGAGGAAGCCTATCAGGAACGCATTCGTTAAAAAAAAGTGTTTAGAACGCTATAGAAAAGTTCGGTGGCATTTTCGATGTCCATACAGTTATAAAGATCTGTCCAATTATATTGCGAAATCATTAAGTTTAGTTTATTAAAGTCACATTTACGAAAGCATCTCATTTTAGTTGGAGAAACTAATGGAGAGAGGGTATCAAGTTAAGGGAGGCAAATTGTCAATTCCATTGTTGGATGGTAACGGTCTTCTGGTACCACAAGAGCGTCAATTCTAGATACCGTGACTTCAGACGGCTCTGAAACAAACACAAGATCTAACTGTTTATTTAATGAATTTCGTATAAAGCTATTTTGCTGTAACGATAATTCAGAAAGGCCATCGACAAAAACATGGGCGGGTAAGGGAATAGCGACAAGTGAGTCAGTAGAAGGGGACCAAGAAATATCAGGGAGATTAAATTCACCCAAAACAATTAAAAGGTCTCTGTTGGAAAGCGAGGATAGAATAGATTTAATAGCAGATAGATGTTGCTCATAAACTATTAAGTCAGAGCCAGGTGAAATATAAGAACATGTAACAAAAATAGACAAGGATTTCAGGGAAACTTTTACACTAACAAATTCTATGTCATTGGGGACATGAGAGTGAATTCTCTCCGAATTTAAGGTAGAGGTAACGGCGATTAGAACACGCCCTCCCCTACGGGAAAGGCGATCGGTTCTGTAGGTATTAAAGCTGTTTGACAAAACTTCAGAGTCGGTTATCTCTGGTTTTAGCCAAGTTTCTGTAAATGCCAGGATATCGTCCGTAAATGCCGAGGAGTCAGCATAAAGCTTGGGTAGCTTCATGTTAAGTCTTCTAACATTTTGGTAAGCCAAAAATAAACTTTTCAGTTTTTTGGCACCATGGGAGGCCTGTTATTTGTTCTCGGTTTATTTGGAACAAATTCTTTTATAACCAAATCATCATTAAGCCATAAGCTTTCAGAAAGAAGTTCTTTAAACACATCAGGCGGAGCAAATATTTTAAAAGATGATATCCTACGAGCGTAAGAAAAACGAAATTGTTCAACAGCAATGTCCTCGGATGGGAATTTTTCACGAATAAATTCCAAAACATCCTCGGATGTTGTATCTGGGGTAAATCTAGATACGAATAGTTGCTTCCTCTGTGGAACAACCGACAGTCTCTTTTGACCCCTCTGAACCTCGTCTGGGACCCAGAAGCGGTTCCTACTGTATCGATAGGTACAGTCAGCACCGAATTCTGTGCCTCAGGCTTCCAGAAACAGGGTCACCTCCGGAACTGGCTGTTTCCATAGGCACAGTTGGCTCGGTTACCCCTGTGCTGACAGGAACTGCTGCAGCTACCGTAGTATTTTGTTCTGTTTCACGGTCTTATTAACTGCCCCTAAGCTGGCTTTTTTGCACATCCTGCACATTTGACGTGCATGACTGATTCGCAGAGCCAGCAGATAATAAAAGAATCTTTAGTTGACATCGGAAGAGAACAACTTTTCTTGGTACAGATAAGAGCCATTATAAAAAAAAAGGTTATTCAAAGAAATAGGAATAAAATGTTGAAAAAAATACCTCAAGTAAATTTGGCACTGGGATCAAATTCATCGAACAATACTTTGGGTATGAATGAATGCTGATCCGGATGTGGTAGAGTTGAACGAAAGCATTACCTCCGGAAAGCACTCGTCCCATTTACGTTGATCCTTTCCCGTGTATTGGTCGATCATGGTTTTTGCTGTGCAATTCAGTCTTTCCGTTGGGTTTTCCTTCGGGGTGTATGGTGCAGTTAGCTGGTGTCGCACCCCCAGTTTCTCCAGAATCCTTTGCTTGTAAACCGTGTTCCATTATCGTTATCATTGTCTTTGGTATCCCGAACCTGAATAATATCCTTTCTCTAAATGCCTTCTGTACCGCCGCTGTTGTTGCCGCTCGTAGAGCTATTTACTCTGTCCACTTTGAGAATCTGTCCATCATTACCAGTCGCATCGTGTTGCCATGGATTGATCTTGGTAATGGCCCGACTAAGTCGGCACAGACTGTTGCTCAGGGTTCCTCTGGTAATTGTGAGAGCATCTTGCCCGCTGCTTTTAGCTGGCTCGGGTTATTTATTTATTTGTACAGGGTAGGCTTATTTTTCAAATTAAGCTACCGTAAGAAAATACAGCCATAGCTGCTGTGGTTTTCGGCTAATTCTTGTTTCATAAGTTTTTCATCTTATTATCTAGAACGTTTAGCATTTAACGTTTACTTAAATGACAATTAACATAACGGGTAATATGGCAATCTTAAGATTAACATTTGTTTGAGATCAGAGTTCGGTGTTGAGGGTCTGATGTTTTGAAAGGATGGACATTCGTTTAAAATATGTTTGTTTGATGAATCTGGGTTGTTGCAGAATTGGCATTGGTTAGATGGAGGTTGAAGGAATCTATTTGCATGGGTTTAGTATGCCCCAGGCGTAACCGTATAGGTTTGGTTTGTTCAATTCTGGTCAGTTTGGCAAAAAAAGTGTTTTTGTGTAGTGGGCAATATTGAGTTGGCCATTATTAAAAGAAAAAGTTTTGTTAAGGAGGTGTGAAGAAAAGTTTAAGAGTGTTGATTTTAAATATCTGACTATATCTGATTTGTTTATGTTTGATGATGTTATTAAGGGGAAAATCGTGGCTGCTTTAGCAGCATCGTCGGCAAATTCATTTCCTGTTATACCTACATGACTTGGTACCCACAGTATTTTTATTTTTGAGAAGTTGTTTATTAACAGACTTCGAATTTTGGAGACATATATGTAGAGTTTTTTATGTTTTATATGCCTTCAACTACCAATAGGGAATCAGTTCAAATACATGTTTTCCCTCTGACTTTTAGGGATATATTGATCGCTCAAAGAATTGCTGTCGCTTCGGCTGTATACACTGAAGAGTACTCCGGGAGTACTCCTAGTTTTATGATTGAGCTCTCTGTTGTAGTTGCATAGCCGAGTATTTCTTTTGATAAAGACCCATCTGTGTATATAAGAGTATAGTCTTTTAATTTGTCTTTTGTTTCCAAAAATTCTTCTAAAAATACCTCTTTTTGTGTAATTGATTTTTCGTTTTTGTTAAGGTGGGTGTCTATTGTCTCAAAATTTATGTGCCATTGTGGATTGGATTTAGGTAGTTTTTTAGCTAATTTAACTGTTAAGTTAAGATTAGAGCAAATGATGGTGCAATCTTGGAGCACTGAGTTTTTCTATTTTGTATTGTGTTTATTTATAATTTTTTTCGCTTAAAGATTAAGAGGGGTATAACGAACTGATTTTGTATGTCTGCTCGCTACGAGATTCGTGCGGCTAGCTCAGAGAAGTTGTGTGTTCGTCCCACCAAATTTATATAAAAATGTCCGCTCAGTAGATCAGTGAGAAAGCACAGAATTCACGGGTTCGAATTGGGTTTATTACGGGTGTGCGAGGTTTAATAGGTGTACATCGAGTTTAATAGCTCGATTGGCCTTGATATCGCCACTCGTGGGTATCGGTGTCTCCTAGTGATGCTCGTCTGCACTTCGTTGCGACGTTGACTCCGTGCTCCGATCCTGCAGCTCCCTGTAGCTTCGTGTAGATGCCCGGCAATGCTCGTCTCTGATGCGTGGGCTCGATGACTACTCGTAGCGCCTCGTACTCACAAGGAGATCGGCCGTGTGGGCTTAGGGAGGCGCTACCGTTATCAGACTAGGGTGAACAGTTCTGCGTTCTACAGGACAGCGCCTATAGACACACAACCGCCTGTCCTTAGCTCTGTCCCGGATGGTCCCACTAGGGTCTTGCTCGAATCGCGCTGACAGTCTAGGTTACACCTGGAATCTGCCTAGCGCTTCCTCTTGCTTTTACGCCTAGTGTGAACGAACGTTCCACCCTGGCCTCACCCTCTTGCTTGTTGACCGTGACGTTTCCGCGTAGCTCGATGTTCGTTGCTCTACTCCTGGATGTGCTGGTTGTGAGGTTGGACGTAGCGTGGCTTCTGGTACTCGGGGTTCGGACACCCGCCGGTCCCAGGCTCGTAGAACCGTTGGGTCTCTCTGACGGACTTTGCTGACGCCGGGACCCGCCAAAGTAGTGTTTGAAACAAGGCACCCTGGGCTTAGACGGCTATCGCCACGAGTCGATCACTTGTCGCAGGAATTCACTGCTCGACTCTGAGAGATACTCGTAACAGGAGTAGGAACAGTTTGCCATGACTTAGCCGTGTGATGCCCTTTGGACCTCAGCTACCTGTGTGTTAATTCCTGATGATCCAAACCCGAACGTCTCGACGTAGCGATCTTGCTCCTTGTAGGCTCCGACGGCGCTGTTTCCGACGACTTGACTTGTGTTTTACTTGTAGATTACTTGGCACTGGTTGACTGACTTGTTTACTTTGATATCTTGACTGATCTTGACGGATTGACTCCTCATGATCGACTGATCCAGTTTCCAGCGACCGGCGGCCTTATATAGGGCCCCCGGGAAATGTTATTTCCCTTTTTCGCTCTGCCCGCTGAATCCCTCCACTCCAGGTCCGAAGACCTTGGCTCCTGTTTGAGCCCGTCTTTCTTGCCCGGCTTCAAACTGCAGTTCCATGTGTTGCTGCCGTCCCGCTGATTCTCTGGTGCATGTGGCACGTCTGTGTGCTGCTTCGCTGCTGAGATGTGGCACTTGTCCTCCTGGTCCAAAGTTCACGGCAGAGTCCAAAGTCCGGTGCAGTTCCGTTATTTCCTTCTTGCACCCGGCACTCTGGCTCTGCCTGCCCAGTCTCCACTCTCTCACCCTCCGTCATAACTCTTCAAACTCTCTTTGGTAGAAATTCTTCTCTCTGGAGTTAGTCTCTCCACTCTCTCATTTTCCATTATTTTAGTCTCCAAACTCCATCATCAGAGTTCTCTTTCCAATCCTAGTTCTCCGAACTCTATTCGCCGCGCCGCTACTACGCCAATTCGCAGCGTAACTGGTAAGGCCATCCGTTATTCCTGCTACTGATATTTGTGGGGAGTTACTCAACTCCTCACAGGGGTGTCATGGGAGAGTAGAATTGTTTTTAAAAGTTTGGCTTTTGCAAATAGGATTTTGTTTTCTAGAGGGCATACATTCGCCTCGACGAAGAGGTTGTGGGTTGGTGTGGAGTAAAATGCTCCTAACGCTAAGCGCAGAGCTGAGTTCATGTTACTCTTAATTGGCCTCAAAGTAGACTTTGGGGCGTACTCTTGGTAGAGCGAATTCTATTTTTGAAATGCATAGACTTTTATTTAAGGATAGTGACGCACCGGAGATTGAGCACCAGTTGTTTATTTCAGTGAAAAGAGTGTCTAGATTGGATCTTAGGGCTTTTCCCCTTCTAAGGTCAATAAGTATATTGAAATCATCTGCATAAGCAGTAAATTTAAGGTTTTTGTGTTTTTCTATGCTTCTTTGCGGAATTCCGTTATACAGATTTTGTATGTCTTAGTGTATCTGGTTCGTGCGTACTCAAATTTTCCGGTTTGTCATAAAATTGCTTACATAGTTTAGGATGGTTTCACCGCAACCCTAAGTCCGCATGGATATGGATACGTGTCGCTTTTCGAATAGGGCTCTGCTGATCAAAGCGCCTACGTACAGTAGACAGTCTGTAACTGATTTTCCTTTTCTAAAGCCATGTTGGTGATTATTAAGCAGTTTGTTTGTTGTAACAAACGACCATAGCCGTTTGGAAATAATTTTATCTAATACTTTTGATATACAGGGATTTAGCGATATGGGGCGGTAGGATTCGATCAATGTTTTGTCCTCTCCAGGCTAGTGGATAGGTATAATGGTGCTGATTTTGTATATTTCGGGTATATGTGTTTTTAAGATGCTATTAGAGGGTTATTATTCTATTTTTTACGGGATTTGAAGCGCGATTTATCATTGCGTAATTGATTTTATCGTAACCTGGTGTGTTTCCTTTAAGGTTATTCAAGGCTGCAGAGAATTCTATGAAATTAATGTTGTGTTTCATGAATTCTGCTGTTTTGTGCGGTAGATCGAGTTGCCTGTTGTTTATTATGTCGTTTTTGGCTTGAAGGAAAAGAGCTGAGAAATTGTAGTCTTCGGATCGTGAAGACCAATGACTGGAAAAAGCTTTGGCTATATCCTCTTGATTTGTTAGGGGGTCGTTCGAATTGTGGTCTTTAATACAATGAATAGTAGTTGACTTATTTAAGCCACCGAATGTTCGAATTTTGTTTCAAACTGTTTGACATTTGATGTCTGGGTTGATGTTGGATGTTTATGTTTACATACTTTCTTTCTTATTTGTTATAATTTCCCTTCTGTATAGCGCGTCAGTTCGTTTGAAGTTTATTAGTTTTTCATTGTTCATATTTTGTTAAATTTTCTAAAGGCTGTGTTTTTTTGTTTTTTTAAGGATTCTAAGTTTTTGTTCCACCGGGGTACGTTGTGGTGTTGCTTAGGGGGCTTAGTTTAGGGGATGCTTCTATAAGCACTTTGTAAAATTAATTTATTTATATTACTGGCTTCTTTTTTAGTGTTTTGTGCTATAGGAGAGGAAGTATTTAAGTTGCCTGTGATAATAGATAGTGTGTTAGCGCTTGGGAACATTGTTATACCCGTTACTCGTAGAGTAAAAGGGTATATTGTATTCGTGCAAAAGTATGTAACAGGGAGAAGAAAGCGTTTCCGACCCTATAAAGTATATATATTCTTGATCAGGATCACAAGCCGAGTCGATATAGCCATGTCCGTCTGTCCGTCTGTCCGTCCGTATGAACGCTGAGATCTCGGAAACTATAAAAGCTAGAAATTTGGGATTAACAACACAAATTCTTGGCCTTCCTACGCAGCGCAAGTTTATTTCAGACGAGCGCCACGCCCCCTCTAACGCCCACAATCGCCTTAAACGATTTTATGTGTCTGTGTCTGGCGCGCACACCTTTAAAGATTTTGGAAAAGTAAATAAGCAGTTTTATTGTGTTTATCAATACCTATCGAAATGTAGAAGAAATTTTTCAAATCGGACCAATCGTTAAAAAGTTATGCCCGATCCAAGTTTTATATATCCATCTCCCTCGCACACCCTTTAGCTGAGTAACGGGTATCTGATAGTCGGGGCACCCGACTATAGCATTCTCTCTTGTTTTTAATTTATTTTGTGTGAATTTTTGATTAGGAGGAATGTACGTTGCGAATATATTATTTTTTTTTGCTGATTGGACTTTGTTGAGCGCAGCGGCAAACCACTCCAACTAAGAGAGAGTCAGAATAACGCATTTCTATGCGGCTTCTCTTATCTCTCTATTAATTGCCATATTCATTCTGAGTCCGCCTCTCAACGCCTACGGTCCGTCGCCAGAGCATACATTTCGTTGTTGTTGTTATTGCAAGCTGCGGTGTACGCAAAGCCCTCAGCCCTTGCATATGTACATATAAACCATAAATAAATTGAAGTATTGAATTTATATCGCCTTGTGATTTATTTAAATAGCTGACAAAAGTGCTTGTTAGCTCAACATTGGAGGCCCCGGCGAGATTTTTAAATTTAAGTTTGTGAAAATTCGTTGTGCAAAAGAAACAGTGCACAAAGAAGACAAGAAAAACAACTGTTACATTAGGCTGGTTTCGCTTTAGGCTGGTCCTAATAAATATCGTATGTTATATAATTGCATAAATATCGGCATATTTTGCAAGGGCTTATATACATATAGTGCGGTGCTTATTTTGTTTGATATCAAATTTCCTTAATTCACTGTGCCTCGCACTGCACTGTGCACTTTCTTGCCGTTACAACAAACCCAAAGGCTTCTGACAATTGTAACTGTAAACTCGCGTGTTTTGCAGTGCGTTTTGGTTTGCTTTATACAAATACATACGCGCAGATGAGTTCCGACGAAGGCAACACAGTGGCAGGCGGTAATATTATGACGGCTGAAGATAAAGTGCGGTTTTTGAAGTGCAAGGCCGAATCGGTGTACAATAGCTTAAAGCGCCTGGATATTTCGCTAGCTAAAGACACGATTTGCCTGTTTGGGCCCGCGGAGTTGACAGTTCGGCTAGAACTTCTTGAACATACTCAAGCCTCCTTCAGGCTTGCCCACAATGCGCTGGAGGAGCTGGACTATTCTGAAATCGGCAGTGAGCTTAGCGACAATTTTGAAATGCTCATGGTATTGGTTAAGTCACGGCTAAGACTGCAACTGGACAACTGTCAGCTTCGAATGCCAACATCTTCCACCATGCACCTTGATCCTAGCCTGGATCAGTCAGCTGTCATGATTGATCGAGGGCATAGGACTCGCCTGCCCGAAGTAAAACTGCCCACATTCTCCAGTGGATACACCGAATACTCTGACTTCCTCTCCATGTTTACCTCTGTGATAGATAAGGATCCCTACTTGGCTGACATAGAAAAGCTTCAACACTTGCGGTCATGTTTAGCTGGATCTGCGCTGGAGTCGGTTAGATCATTAGAAATATCTGGTGCCAATTATCGTGCGGCACTAGACATCCTAAATAAACGTTTTAATAATAAACGTCTTGTTTTCCAGGCACACATCAATGAAATTCTTGGGCTCAAGAGGCTCGAGTCACCGTCTGCTGTGGCATTGCGGGACTTTTCGGACAAAATTATTGGGCATATGCGAGCGCTTCAGGCCTTGGGAGATTTAAAACAAATCTCATTCTGCATGGTTGTATACATGATTGTGCAAAAATTGGATGCAGCAACCCAAGCTAACTGGGAGGAAAGTTTGTCAGCGGATAGGATTCTAAGCGAGGAGGATTGGCTCTCGTACTTTGAAGGGCGGTGTGAGAAACTGGAGAGCGTACAGCATGCCTTGGCTTCTAACATGGCCCATGATCATACCGCTCCAAGGCCTTCCAGAAGGACGTTGCTTGGTGCCCAGGTCAGCCAGAGTAGCTGCGTCTTTTGTGATACTCCTGGTCATGGAATATACTCCTGTGGCTCCTTCGCCGATCTGTCTCCTAGTCTACGGCAAGAGGAAGTAAAAAAACTTTCATTGTGCTTCAATTGTCTAAAGAAGGGACACCACACTCGAACGTGCAACTCCGCCCATTGCCGCGCATGCGGTGGGAAACACCACACGCTGCTCCATCTACGCCCTGATGATTCACCGTTGCAAGGTCCTGCTCATCAAATAAATGCTTCATGTTTTCCCGCACCCACGCACCTATCTGCCTCTCTTGCTGCCCAAGGATTTCATTCTGATGTTGTGCTCTTGGCCACCGCTATAGTTCTTGTAAAGAACAGAGACGGTTCCCTGGTTCCTTGCCGAGTTCTACTGGATTCTGGATCTCAATTACACCTAATTACATCTCGCTTCGCCCAGGAGTTGCAGTTAAGGAAATATCGGTCAGCCGCAACTGTAACTGGCCTTGGTGATACAGCTGTTTCTTCGGAAGGATCTACAGTCAACATCTGCCTACAGTCGCGTTCTTCTGAATACTCTACGGCTCTAACAGCGCTTGTTGTGCCAACGATTACTGACAGTCAGCCTAGTTACATCATTGACATCACTGATTGGAATATGCCGTCTAACATACAGTTGGCTGATCCTGCATTCAACTGTCCCCAGCGCGTCGACTTGCTCCTTGGTGCTAGCCTATTTTATGCCCTGTTATGTGTGGGCCAAATTAAGCTGGTTCATGGATTGCCTCTACTGCAGAAGACTCGCCTTGGGTGGATCGTGACTGGTGGTGGAGATAGGCTTCGCGGCAATACATCTCTTTTGGCATCTCAAGGCTTGGAAAATGGAGCTGCCCTACATCATGTCCGCTTGGAGGATCTAGTTAGGCGATTTTGGGAAGTCGAAAACTTGGACAGTGAAGTCAAAATGGCCAGCAAGGAAGAGCTGGAGTGTAAGGATCATTTCATCAAAAACTTCTATCGTCTTCCCTCTGGCGCTTACTCCGTTCGCTTGCCGTTGAAGCCCCATGCTAAAGCCCTTGGCGATTCCTACGCACAGGCACACCGGAGGTTTCTTAATCTTGAACGCAAACTCCAAAGGAATCCCCATTTGAAGCGTCAATATGTGGCCTTTATTAAGGAATATTTGGAGTTAAACCACATGTCCAGAGTCAGCTCCGAAGCTTTGGGCCTTTGCCAGTATTTCCTGCCGCACCATTGTGTTTTAAAGGAGGATAGCACAACAACCAAGCTTCGCGTTGTTTTCGATGGATCGGCTTTAGCCTCATCCGGGTCGTCGCTTAATGATGTCCCTATGGCTGGACCTGTTATACAGCCAAGGCTGTTTAACATTTTGATAAAATTTCGGACTTATCAGCTGGCCCTTACTGGAGACATTTGCAAGATGTATCGGTGCGTAAGGGTGAGTGAACCCGATTCTTACTTGCAATGCATTTTATGGCGAAACGAACCAGACCAAGAGCTCGAAGTTTACAAACTGGACACAGTGACCTACGGAACCAAGCCTGCTTCATTCCTTTCTGTTCGAGCAATGCACCAGCTGGCCATTGATGAGAGGGATTCCTTTCCTGCTGGCTCAGTTGCTTTGCAACAAGATTTCTATGTCGATGATTTCATCTCCGGTGGTAGCTCTGTTGGTGAGGCTGTCGAGAAAATGCGACAGACCACTGAGATACTCGCTCGAGGTGACTTCAAGTTACGAAAGTGGTGCTCCAGCCACCCCGAGGTTTTAAAGGATGTGTCAGATAATGACAAGGAAAAGTATTTGAAGATCGACGATGGCAGCGATATAACCAAAACCCTTGGGCTTGCATGGGATCCGGCAACAGACGAACTGCTGTTCTCTTTATCGTCTCTGTGTCCCGGCTCCAAGGCCTGCCGACGATCTGTTCTGGCCACCGTTGCCCGTTTCTATGACCCGCTAGGCCTTCTTGGCCCAGTAATCACAAAGGCCAAGGTGTTTCTTCAAAAACTCTGCAAGGATAAATTGGATTGGGATGAGAGTTTGCCCTTGGCCCGTATCACCTGCTGGATTGAAATGTGCAACAGTTTTCAGAGCGTCCAACGCATATCATTCCCAAGGTTTTTGCTTCTTTCAGAAACTGATGTTGAAATTCATGGTTTCTGCGATGCCAGCGAGGAAGCTTACGGAGCTTGCATATATGTGCTGTCTAGAGGCACTTCTCCAGCCAGCAGCCATCTCTTATGTTCCAAATCCCGAGTAGCGCCTCTCAAAACGTTATCTGTACCTAAGCTGGAGTTATGCGGCGCCCTGCTATTAGCCAAGCTGATGAATGAAGTTATTAAAATGGGTATGTTTAATGGTCCATTTCACTGCTGGTGTGATTCCTCTGTGGCGCTATCCTGGATTGGTAATGAGCCCTTCAAATTCAACGTTTTCGTGGCAAACCGAGTGGCTTCTATACAGGAATTGACTGCTAACATGGAATGGCATCATGTTCCGACTGCCCAGAATCCTGCCGACGTTTTGTCCAGGGGCACTACTCCGGATCAACTGGCGCTTTCTGAGATCTGGTTTCATGGCCCATCATTCCTACTTGGTGGTCGCAAGGATTGGCCTACGCGTCTGCATTATGATGATCCGAGCCTTGAGTTACGTAAACAGGTGCTGATGGTCAAGTCTCCTCACGGTGATGTTACCCTTAACTCCAAGTATGGCAACTCGTTTCCTTCCATGCAGCGCGTGTTCGCGTACATTTACAAATTTTCTCACCGCTTGTGGCATCGTGGTCTCGAGCTGACTGATGTGCAACGTGGGACATATATGCTTTGGCGTGCCGTCCAACTGGCTCATTTATGGGAGGATATAAAGGAGCTTCGTTCAAATGGCATAGTTAAGAAATCAAGTTCAATTGCGTCGCTCTTGCCATTCATAGATGCATGTGGCCTTCTTCGAGTTGGTGGGCGCCTCGAAAATTCAACACTTGCGTATGAGGCTCGCCATCCAATAATAGTGCCACGTCGTCACCCACTCACCTTAGCTCTCATCACGCACTTCCATAAGATGAACCTGCATGCAGGACCACGCGCTCTTTTGGCAAGCATCCGACTACAATACTGGCCTATTGGAGGCCTGCGTACGGTCTCCAATGTAGTGAAAGGCTGTGTGGAGTGCTTCCGGGCCAGGCCCAAATTTCTGGAACCAATCATGGCTTATCTTCCAAGGGAACGTCTGGAGTGCGTACGGGCCTTTGCTGTTTCTGGCGTCGACTATTGTGGACCTTTCTTCTACAAATCAGAAGTCCGCACCAGGCCTCCCATTAAGTGCTACGTATGCGTGTTCATCTGCTTTACAAGCAAGGCTGTGCACTTAGAGCTTGTCAAGGATCTAACGACTGCTTCGTTTTTAAGTGCTTTGAAAAGATTTATGTCTACACGTGGAAAGCCTAGTCAAATTTGGTCGGACAACGCTACCAACTTTGTCGGAGCAAAAAATGAGTTGGCGGATTTGAAGCGGCTGCTGCTTAGCGATTCCCATATGCAGTCTGTTCATCAAGCCTGCTTGGCGGAGGGAATCGACTGGCAATTTATTCCGCCTCGCTCACCACACTTTGGAGGACTGTGGGAGGCAGCAGTCAAGACGGCCAAGCACCATTTCTACCGCTCTGTTGGCCGCCAAACGCTTAGTTTTGATGAGCTTCGCACTTTGGTTTGCCAGATTGCGTCAATCATTAATTCTCTCCCCTTGCTATCAATTTCAGAGAATCCAGATGATCTCGATGTTTTGACTCCTGCCCACCTACTTTTTGGTGGCCCTTCTACTACTATCATTGAGCCCGATTTAACCAAGCTTAATTATAACCGGTTGGATGGCTGGCAGCGTGTAACATATCTGCAGCAACTATTCTGGTCCCGATGGCAGAAGGAGTACCTCACTCTTCTGCAACAACGCACCAAATGGCGGTCCCCTGAACGATTGTTAAAGGTCAACGACGTAGTCCTGATAAAGGATGAAAATCTACCTCCCATGCGTTGGCCCTTAGCTAGGGTGAGCGCCCTTATTCCTGGACGAGATGGCGTTTGCCGAGTTGCTGATCTGAAGACGTCCACGTGTGACATCAGGAGAGCTGTCAACAAGCTGTGCCTGCTGCCCATCAATGATGAAGTTGAAAGACAGGCTTCCAACGGGGGGAGTATGTTGAGCGCAGCGGCAAACCACTCCAACTAAGAGAGAGTCAGAATAACGCATTTCTATGCGGCTTCTCTTATCTCTCTATTAATTGCCATATTCATTCTGAGTCCGCCTCTCAACGCCTACGGTCCGTCGCCAGAGCATACATTTCGTTGTTGTTGTTATTGCAAGCTGCGGTGTACGCAAAGCCCTCAGCCCTTGCATATGTACATATAAACCATAAATAAATTGAAGTATTGAATTTATATCGCCTAGTGATTTATTTAAATAGCTGACAAAAGTGCTTGTTAGCTCAACAGACTTCAAGAGCAATGGTCTCGAATATATGTCCGGTAGGGATTTGTCTGTGTTGCAGTGTTTTATGAATTAATAAGGCGTTTCCGCCCTTAGCTACGATCGATTTTGTGTGGTATAATTCAAAGTTGACTGGGATAGGGATGTGTTGAGTAGGTGTGATATGGGTTTCTTGAATAGAAATTATTTTTGGACTGTGTTGTCTTATTAAAATTAAGAGTTCGTTATAGTTGTTACTATAACCGTTTATATTCCATTGTAGTATATTAAGAGGCATTTTAGAGGGTTGGAATGAGTTTATAGGGCTAGGTGGTTGGAGGTTTTCTTAATTTAAATTATGAATTGCTTCTGTACTTATTAAGTTCTTATTTTTGAATCAAGTTAGCATTGAGGCTTTAGAGTTCTCGTTGGACTTTTTAAGAGTCTTTTTCCCTTTTGGACAGGTTTTTTGGGTAAATTTTGCATGTGTTAGACTTATCGTTGGCATTTTGTTCCGAGCTGATGGAGCTGGTGGACATACCATCTTCGTCTTCATAAGTGATAATTTTCCGTTGGTCGTCGCTTGTTGCTGGTTTTTGCAAGGTTGTTGATGGTGTGGGTTTGATTGGACTTTGTGTTGCTTCCTGTTGGTTATGTGCTTGACTTTGCAACTGATGAATACAACGACCCATCGTGTTCATGTCTATTTTTGTATATTGACCAGGCTTTTCGGTAGTCCACTTTTTGTAAGGTTTTTATAGCTTGTACTTCTTGGTGGGTTATAAAGACAGGGCACTTCCTATCTCTTGCGTGATGATTGCTATTAGGGTATTTATTTTCTAGGCAATTGATACAAGTTGGCGTTTCTTTGCACTCTTCTCCATTCATAACGTCGGTATGGATAGAGCGGCAGCAATTTGGGCAGGCTCCTGATCGTTCGCAGAACTTTGTAATATGTCCGATACGCTGGCAATTGCTACAACGCATTGGCTGTGGGAAATACGGTCGAATTTTGATACTTTCATATCCAATGTTGATGTTTTCCGGTAGGTTGAAAAGCGAGAACGTAAGTATTATAAGTCCAGTTTCGGTGGGGATTCAAACATTCGGAGAGTTGCTTTCAAAAACAACATACAAACAAAAACTCCCTTGTTTTTCTTCTTTACTCAATCAAAAACAACACAAAAACAATTGTCGGTTCCCTAAAATCAAATTTTGATTCTTTCAAATGTACATTTTTTTCGTCCTACATTTGATTCAGATTGGGCGTTTGAAAATATCTGCATAATTGTCCAAGGCTTCGTTAACCTTTTTTCGAATTAATTTTAAAGAAGATTTAACAAAATGCATTGGATTATGTGTTTAGCGAGTTAATTTAAAATACTGATCAAAAGAAATTCAAATGTATCGGATAAAACTGAGTAGCATGTTGTTTTTCATATACGTGCGTGTCAAAAAGCAAACTTAAACCTTTATTTTTTCGGGGACACCGACATTTTAAGCGGTTGTTTTAAGCAATACAAATGTCGGGCTTTTTATGTCAAAAATATGTTGAATATTGGCTACAAAGCAAGAAATTGTAAAAAGCCTATTCAAATGTTTATCAAAACGCCTCTATGGAAATGTCGGAAAATTTTTGAAGGAACCCAACAATGGCTTTTGTGTTGTTTTTTTATTGTTAGAGTTTTCAGGGACACACCTTATTGATTTTTTCAAAATTTTCTTTACTTCTATGACATTTTGTTGTTTTAGGTTTTCCAAAATTTCTACCTCTTCTATATCTCTTAAGTCGTTGCATTTTATAACTCCTTTGCAAGAGTTTAGCGATCGATGTTTTGAAACTAGAATTGGTATGTTGCCAGGCATTGTTGTGAGTTTGCAGAGTTTTTTGGGTTCTTTGTTTTAATCAATAGGTGTCCTTCTTTAGTTTTTTTGCACCCTGAGTCTTCTCCACCTACGGCAGAGTCGATTGACTTATTTAATAATTAGTGAGGTGAGGTAAGGTTTTTAAAATGTTTCATTGTCCGATCTGGAGACCACGAGGAATTTCCCATCGGGTGCCGGGGACTCTTTCAGGGGGGGTCGAGCATTGTTGGTTTTTGACGACTTAAGCTGCACTTGTTGTGTTACGAGCGTGAGTCAAATTGTCTTTCGATCTGATAAGGGATCTATTAAAAGATTACGCGTAGCTAAACTTCGGGTACTGGAAGGTGTTTTTACTTGAGGGAGCACAAGAAAGACACAACCGTTCGCATTGACTGTCGAAATTGAACTGTGGCTCGGTTTATATTTCTGACAGGTTTCGCATTTCGAGACAAATTTTCGTACGTCCCTTTGTAATACCGGCCAGAAGTATCTCGCGGAGATGCGGGCTACCGTTCTCCGTGCTCCGGTGTGGCCCGCTGTCACAGCATCATGGTTTTCCTGTTGCCTCCTTAGTGCTGTCGGCAAGTACATTCTTCAAGCTATCACATCCTCATTTCCAGCTCGCTGGGGAATATTTCTGTAAATGTTTCCCGCTTTCTCCAAAATATCCGGGTATTTTGTCGCGTTATCGTGTATCCGTTCCGTGAGGGATCGTATCCAAGGGCATGTCCTTGAGTCCTCTCCATCCTGCTTTGTCCCTTTCATCAGTAAACATGCTTCTTCCTTTATCGGTTAACGTGAGAGGGCGTCGGCTACAATGTTTAATTGTCCCTTCCTGTATACGATGTCAAAGTCGTATTGTTGCAGCTCGAGGGCCCATCTCGCGATTCTGCCTGTCGGGCTCTCGATCGAGTTTAGCCATTTGAGTGCCATGTGATCCGTTATGACAGTGAACTTGTATCCCTTTATGTACGGCTTCATTTTCCTGATTGCCCACAAGATGGCTAAGCACTCTTTTTCCGTGGCGGAGTAGTTCTTCTCTGCTGCGTTCAACGTCCAGCTTTCATATGATATAACCCGTTCCCCTTTTTCGTCCTTCTTAAAAAATTCGCATTTCTCTGGGTTTATTTTCAAGTTAGCCTGTCGTAGTAGCTGGAAAACTTCTTTCAAGTTTGCCATATGCTCCTCCAATGTAAGCCCTATTACGATTATTATGCGGTTATTCTACGACAATGTTAGGCTCATTCATTAGAGCAATTTTTCCTAAGCCTATACGATTTAACGTAGGCGCGTGGAAGACAAATATATGTCAGCTGCAATGAGCAATTAATGAGCAAAATTGTAAAAACCGATGGGCACTTCTGGTATTTTTGTTGGAATTAATAATTAATTAAGAATTAATAAATAAAATTAATAAAATTGCCTTTATAGAAACTACTGCCGGATATGATAGAATTAAAAATAATTACATATGTACTTTGTACAGCCAAAACAATTTAAAAACGCGTTAAAAATGTCTGACTTAATGGCCATACACACTATATATTTTACATCTTTGAACCGTAATGATTTGCCAGTTAATTTAAAATTTAACGTTTAAATTCTAAGTGACCGTGCCATGTAATCCAAACAAATCCCAGTAAATGTATATATATTTGTATGTACGTCAAAATAGCATCGACCAGTCAGCAACGAAAGGGGAACGGTGGAATTTGGAACACTGGGGCTATTTTTATTTTTCAATTTTCTCGCTATTTTGGGGCCGAATCGAAAAATGTTTGATGCAAAATTGTTTAGAATATAAAAATATCTATCTATATAGGTAGGAGCCAAATTCGAGGTCTACAAGTGTTTCAAAAATGCATTAGAAAAATCGGGTATCCACCATTTGGTTTACTGCTCCCCTCACAGAGGTTGTGCTAATATGCACACTAAACCAGGCTATTAAGCGTTAATTCAAGCTTCTTGTCTGAAAGTTTAATCAAAATCAAAAACGCTTAACAGTGAACCAATCTCAGATTTTCCCCATACAAAAAAGGGGGCCAAAATTGATTTCACCCGCGGCTTCCCTCGCAGAGGTTGTGCCCACATGCACGGTTTATGGGCAGATTGGGGATCGTCTTAAGAACGTTTCGTGAAAATTTCATAAAAATTAATCCAAAGTTTTTGAGAAAATGCTTTTACAGTGGGGGGTGTTAAATGGTCAATATTTGAAATTTGCCGTTACCCACTGTCCGAGCCAGCGAAACCCTCACACCAATGACATCAACTATGTAAATATACATCTATTTTCTATGCAAACTTTACGGAATTAATACAGCTTGAGCAGTAAACCAAATGGTGGATACCCGATTTTTCTAATGCATTTTTGAAACACTTGTAGACCTCGGATTTGGCTCCCACCTATATAGATTGATAGATATTTTTATTCTAAACAATTTTGCATCAAACATTTTTCTGTAATTTCTGTAAATGTTTCCCGCCTCTTCTAAAATATCCGGGTATTTTGTCGGGTTATCGTGTTTCCTTTCCCTAAGGGATCGTATCCAAGGGCATGTCCTTGATTCCTCCTCTCCATCCTGCTTTGTCCCTTTCAACAGTAAACATGCTTCTTCCTATACCGGTTGGCGTGAGAGGGCGTCTGCTACTATATTCAACTGTCCCTTCCTGTATACGATGTCAAAGTCGTATTGTTGCAGCTCGAGGGCCCATCTCGCAATTCTGCCTGTCGGGCTCTCGATCGAGTTTAGCCATTTGAGTGTCATATGGTCCGTTATGACCGTGAACTTGTATCCCTCTATGTACGCCCTCATTTTCCTGATTGCCCATACAATGGCTAAGCACTCCTTCTCTTTGGTAGAGTAGTTCTTCTCTGCTGCGTTCAACGTCCTGCTTTTATATGATTGTGTAAGGATAGCTCCTAGTCCCTCATCGCTCTCATCTGTTTGAAGTACGAACTTTCGGTTAAAGTCTGTGCATGCTAGTACTGGATCGGATATATATTTTTTCTTTGACCGTCTCAAATGCCTCCTGGTGTTTTTTGGACCATTCCCACTTTACTCCTTTTTTAGTAGGGTCGTTAGCGCGTGTTCCGTTGTTGCGAATTCTTGCATGAGCCGTCTGTACCATGAGGGCACCCCAAGGTACTGTCTCAGCTCTTTCGTGTTTGCTGGCGGTGTTAATACGGCGATTGCTGCTATATTATCGGGGACCGTCCAAATGCCCTGATCGGTTACCCTGTGCCCTAACTACTTCAAAGTCGTATTAAAAAAGTCTTTCTTAAAAAAATTGCATTTCTCTGGGTTTTTTTTCAAGTTAGCCTGTCGTAGCCGACGGAAAACTTTTTTCAAGTTCGCCATATGCTCCTCCAATGTTCTCCCTATTACGATTATATCGTCCAGGTATGCAAACGCGTATGGCATCATTTCGGGTCCTATAACTTGGTCCAATGCTCGTTGGAACGTTGCCGGCGCCGAATGTAACCCACTGAAACAGCCCCCTTCCAGGTACCGTGAATGCAGTTAGTGGTCTACTTTCTGTCTCCATCGGAATCTGCCAGTAGCCGTCTTTCAGGTCAAGGCTGCTTATATATGTCGCCTCTCGTAGCTGTTCGAGAATGTGGTTCATTCTTGGTAGTGGGTAGGCGTCTTTTCCGATCCGCTATTCAGCTGCCTGAAGTCTACACATAGACGCCATTTTCCCGTCTTCTTTTTCACCATCACTATCGGGGCAGCCTTTCTCTATGAGCTCGTCTACTAGTTTATTAATTTCCGCTTGAATTTTTAATTTTTTGGGAAAGTACCTCTGTTTTATCGGTCTTGGATCGGTAATTTTTATGTGATGTTGAGCTATGTGAGAAATTCTGAGATTTTTCTGAACGCTTCCAGTTTCTCCCTCAAGAACTGTTTTATTGTTGGATCGTTTGTAAGTGGATTCTCGTGTATGACTTCCACCGATAGGCGTTCTTTCAACCATCCCTCGTTCCTTGACCGTGGTACTATTTTTACCCCCAGACCTGCGCACTCAAACCGTTGTTCTTAGAAAATCCCATCCCAGCACCAAATCGTCGATTACTCCTGGTAGAATTAGCAGTCTCATCTCGTGCCTTTCTTTTCCGAAGGTAATTTCCGTTTCGATTTGTTCTGATATCCCTGTATTTTTTGCATCTGCTAACCGTACATACCGTTTTATGCTTTTCCTCTTACCGTACCCATTCGTTTCGCGGGGTTCTCGCTTATAAAGCTCCCAGTTTCTTCCGTGTCTACCGTTGCTTTATAAGTTGTCGCACCGATTTCCACCGTAGCTGACAGGTGGGTGCCCTCGTCTTTTAAGCTTCCGATAAGTTTCGAGGGTGTTCTTGCTCCGACACCCGCTGGTCCCTTAATGGACGGGGTCGGAATGCTTTTCCCCTCGCTATGCAGCACTGCCAGCAGTACTCTAGCCAAGCGTTTTGGCATTCACGGGAAAAGTATCCGTCCTGCCAACAGCGTCTGCCAACCATCATCGGGTTGCTTACGAATTCGTTTCAGTAGCTTTCTTGAAGCCGCCAGCACTCTTCTGGTGTTGGCTGGTATTGTACCTCTGGTGCCATCCCTGTCTCTTTCGAGTTCTTCGAATTCATCAGCTAATTTCATTAGCTGCATTAGGCTATCGCATTGGAATGGCCTGGCATATGTCCTAAAATCTGGAAGACTTTTTTCTAATATGGCTTTACGCTGATCCGTCGCTGAAATTTGCAGGGGTCGCATTAATGTTTGCATCTCCACCATATTAACTTAGAATCGTTCGCCTACTCTCTGTCTTCTTCGATTTACCTCTTCCTCAAGTTTTTGGAAATAGTCCCTCGGAAGGAAATAAACTTGGATGCTGTCTACAAACTCCGCCCACCGATCCCAGTGTTCATTAATGAACATCCCGGTCAAAAGTTCTGGCATTGCTCGAGGGATTAGATTTATGTCCAGTCCATAAGTATCTGCCGACCATTCTATCTGTTCTAGAAAATCAAGGGCCTTTTCTGTTCCGTCGACTTAAAAATCCCCATTTCCTTACTTGTTTTGCTACTTTTGAGTAATCTCTGGGAGCCTCGGGCAGCTGATGGTTTGATTTGGGTGGCACCTGTATTTTTATGGACTCTGTTGCTGCTGTCTCACCTTTTGGTTCTGAGTTTTTTGCTGGGGATGTTCGCTGATGTAGTTTGGCTAGTTCGCTTAACCGTTCCATGTGTTTTGATATTTACCGACCATACACTGCCGCCGGGTAACTTTCCATCATCCTCCAGTAATCGTATCGCTGCTGGACCCGGGTAACGGGTCGCGGCCGTCTTTTAGGTTTCCATGACCAAATAAGGTAACAAACTTTGGTCCGCCGCGCTTGGCCTCATCGTATGCCCTTATAAGGTAACAAATCTTGCTGACTCACGACGCTGCCCGGCTCTTCGCTCCTTCACCATTCCTCGTAGTCCGCCATTCAATTTTCCTCTCTTTTCCCCAGCGTCTTCTAACGGGCTTTCCCTCCATTCTCGGCCTGGACCGACCATGCGGTTCCCCGTCTAGAGGTACCGCTTCGTCCCCTTAGGTACTGTTCCCTGTATTTAGGTACCGTTCCCCGTAGTTAGGTACTGTTTCCCGGTTCTTTTAATTGTGGGGTATTCCAATACCTCAATGTATAATTTATGGAGAATAATATGTATGGCAGAACATTTTTATTTTAAATTTGGCCGGCGGGTATGTGTAGTAAATTTTCGATTTCTTGTGGACTGTATTTGGATTTTAAATAATGTATGCAAATATTTGTTTTAGCGGATGTACAATAAAAATCAATATCAAAAATATTTGTGGGCCGAAACTGTTTTAATTATTTGTTTTCACTGAACGCTTGACTTTTATTTGCACACTTTTATTTGGATTTTGAATTGGATTTTTAATTTCTTCTATTTGATGTTGGATGTGTTTTTATTGTATGTACGGCCAAATGCGAATATGAAATTTGTACATTGTGAGGAGTTAAATAACTCCGCACAAATAAACCCAGGGATAACTGCATGGAGACCTGCCAGTTGCTACTTACGCAAATAATTCGCGTAGTAACGGCAACGCAGGAAAGGAAAGTTTGGAGAAAGCAGTTAAAGAGAGAGTGAAGAGAAGTACGGAGAGAGTTTGGAGAGTACGAGGAGAAAGAGAGGGTACAAAGTACGAACCCAAAGAGAGTTTGGAGAGATGTCACTAGTCACTACAACGGTACAGCGCTGCACTTTGGACTGCAGTGTGGGGCCGTGCGCAGAGGGCGAAATGTCGAACGGTAAACCCGCGAAGAAACGAAAAGGAGAAGCCCAGTGAACAACGTCTAGTGAAGGCCAAAGTCAAGGCTATACAACCGTGAAAACCAGCCAGGAGCAAGATCGCTACGTCAAGACGTTCGAGACCAAGCAAGTCACCGAATTGAGACCCAGGAAGCTGAGATCCTGAAAGGCAACACACGGCTAAGTCTGCAGGACATCAAGGTTGGCTGTAATACCGACCATCCAGACTATATTGGCTGTAAAACCGATTAGTCCGGCTACGTTGGCTGTAACACCGGTCAGTTTAGCTGCGTTGGCTGTAATACCGATCAGGCTTGCTGTGCCGGCTGTAATACCGACTAGAACGGCTACATTGGCTGGAATACCGATTAGTCTAACTGCGTGCGACCAAGTTGGCTGTAATACTGAACGGTAAAACCGCGGGCTTTGGACCCTGAAGTGGAGAGACGAAAGGGAGAGGCCGAGGATTAACGGGACCCGGAGGCCTATATAAGCGGGCCCAGCGCTTGAATCAGGACCAGTCATCGCGCATCAAACCGCGAGTGAACAACGTCTAGTGGAAGTCAAGTAGTAATACCGACCATCCAGACTATATTGGCTGTGATACCGATTAGTCCGGCTACGTTGGCTGTAATACCGATCAGTTGCGCAGGTTATAAGCGGACTTGGCACGGGCATCACCACCAGCAGAGTGAAGAGCACGAACAGCGGACTTTAAGGGAGCAGCGTGGAATAACGTCGCAGCTTGTCGCGCAGGACGTCGACGAGGACAAGCAGCCAGGGACCGCGCAAAGACCCAAGATTCGGGTACGATCGCAACAGCCAGGAGGAAAGCCTAGGATGGAACGTTCGTCTATCTCTGGGCGTTAGCTACAGGAACTGCTGACGTACTCTGGCCGTATTACCGGAGCGTCAAAGGAAACTAGGGACAGGAAGCTACGGCTGGCAGGACGAGGGTCTTGCAAGCGTGGTGCCTGTTCAAATTAGTCTGAGAACGGTGACGCTTCCCTAAGCCCAACGGTCCAACTCCACGCCTTCGTCTACGAGTGGCAGCGAAAGTACCCGGAGCGGCCAGGACCGCCAGCAGCGAGTAATCACCGAGGGGCGTCGCAGGAGCAGCACCAGCACGAGACATACATAAGCATTGTAAACCAGAGCCGTAAATAACAAGGTGGATTGAAGAGTACGGACGCGTTTCTTTTGAGCTCCGCGTTGTTTTGAATATTTTGACACACTTGCAAAGACAACAAAGTCTCAGACCTGTACAACTTGGCCAGGCTATCGTCTACCCGCTTTTACACATAGACAGTACACCGCCCAGGCTGTTATTTCTGGAAAAACTTAGTTTTTGTCACCGGAATAATCAAAAACACTCAATTTCGGAGAAGCGTGAGAAGGGGAGGTAAACAAGCGCGAAATCGTTTTCTTCATTCCTTTCTGAGTGAGAAACGTGTGGAAACTACAAGCAACATCAGTGGTGACACACGTCAGCTGATTGGGACACCCATCGATACTGCCATTCACACTTCTGAATCTTTGCACAGTGCATCTAAAACTGTGCATCTAAACTATCAACGTTAAGTTTTAAAAAAAAAATGTCAGCGTTGCAGCCCAAGACAAAACGCTTGCGGGAAAACACAAGCACTGATCTTAGTCGCACTTCGGATGTCCCTATGGATAAAATGCTTGCTGTACTGAACCAACGACTCCAGGAGCAGGCAGAAGCTATGGTATCCAATATGCGCGAAGCCGAAAAACGCATTGTAGACGGTGTTGCTGAACGCCTTGATGCTTTCATGGGTGATGTTAAACAGCTGGTTGGTAGAATTGACACCCTGGAGAAGGATGTGGAGGACCTGCGTTCACAACGAGATGAGCTGCAAAGTAACTTGGAGCGCATGGATCACGAAATGGCTCGGCTGCGTGAGCTGGTCGTAAACGTTGACAAAAAGCAGGCTGTGCAGGACGTGGCCAAAACTGCTCTTGACCTACGCATTCATGGAGTTCCTTATGCTGAAGGCGAGAATGTTAAAACGCTCTACAACACCCTCTGCTATGCCTTAGGCCTAACGCCACCACCTAGGATCACAGAGATCTTCCGAGCTCGTAAAACACAGCGCAGTAATGTGGATCCTGTAATAATCCTAAAAATGGAAAATCTACGGGACAAAATATTGCTACTCAGGACCCTGGGAATGCATCGCCGCGAAAGGAAGCAGCCTCTTCAGTTGAATCTGATGGGATTTGACTCTCAGGTGCCGTTCTATATTAATGAACAGCTATCCAAGGAGCAATATACAATCTTTAAAAAAGCTATGCATCTTAAAAGGATGAAAAAGGTGACTGCAGTATTTACGAGACGCGGCCTGGTGCATGTTAAACATGCTGGAGATGAAACATTTCACTTCTTCGAAGGAATGCAGCAGTTTACGGATGCCTTTCCATCAACTGAACTGTCATTTCGTAAACAACAACAACAATAACAATTATATGTCTCTGGTAAATTGTATGTCTGTAATCTTGATGTCTTCTCAAAGTATCATAACCATATATCTAGTTACTAAGTATTTTTATATTATAATAATAATTTGTATAACTATATTCTTCTTTAACTTATCAAATTGTAGGGTTTTTTACATTTTCCAAACTGATGATAGCACTTTATTGATTTATCTATTGACTACTGATGGAAGTCGAAATAAGTAGTTCCATTGCGCACAGCTTGGTTAGACTATTAAAAAGACAAGCCCAAGGCTTAACAATTATACATCTTAATGCACAAAGTAAACAAGGTAAACAAAATGGATGAGTTCAGGTATATTTTTGCTAGTTCTGAGGTTGATATTATATGTGTGTCAGAATCCTGGTTAACAGCTGAAACTAGTGATATGTCTGTTTCTTGTGATGGCTATGTGTTGTATCGTTCTGATCGTGCTAGTCACGGGGGTGGTGTTATTATTTATGTTCAAAATAGGTTGAATGCCAAAATTATTTGTAAGCATCCAACGGAAAGCCTCATAGAATATCTTTTTGTCGAAGTATCTAACAAACATAAGTCTACAGACCAAACCGTAGCACAGACTATAGCCACCTGTTAGATGTAATTTCGGATGTCTCTTTGTCTTATACAGATGTCATACTCACAGGAGACCTGAACAGCAACATGTTAAAAGAGGCTAATCTGCTAAATAGCTTTAAAGCACTCGGATTAGATATAGAAAACAGTAATATACCTACCCATTTTTCCAATAGCTGTGATACATTACTTGACGTATTCTTTCTTAATGACTTAAGTAAATCTGTGATTTATGACCAGGTCTCTGTACCAGTTTTTTCCAAGCATGACCTTATTGTCCTGACATATAATCTGACCTTTGAATATAATGACATTAATATTGAGTATAGGGACTTCAAGAATATCAACTATCATGAACTTGAAACTGATTTTGTAGCGTGTGATTGGAATTCTATTTATTTACTTACAAATGTTGAGGACCAATTATGCGTTCTTAATACTAACATTAAACATCTCTATGATAAGCATGTTCCACTGAAACGTAAAATCACTCGACCTAAGCAACAGCCATGGTTTAACGCAGATATTAGAAAAGTCATTCAGCTACGGGACAAAGCATACTTAAGATGGAAGCGATATAAAACTTCGAGTACGCAAAATAATTTTAAAAAACTACGTGCAATGGTGTCATCCAGAATTTTAGCAGCTAAAAGAGAATTCTACAGCATTAAATTCGCCAATTTTTCTTCCACAAAAAAAACTTGGGCTGAACTGCGCAACTTAGGCATGGGAAAGTCAAAGCAACACAGTACTGTTAAGGGTGATCTTGACGAGTTAAATTCAAAGTTTGTGCAATCAGATGTACCTGAAGCTTCGTGCAATGAGTACCTGAACCTGCAACCATCCTGTGATAATAGCTTTAACTTTGTGTGTGTTAATAGCTGTGATGTATTAAAATGTATTCTTAATATTAAATCTAATGCTGAAGGTCTGGACAATATTAGTCCCAAATTTATTAGAATTTTACTACCAAGCGTTCTTAAGTACATAACTCACGTAATGAATACTGCAATAATGACGTCAACATTTCCATGTACATGGAAAATGGCTAAAATCTTACCTATAGCTAAAAGTAATAATGATTACAGACCAATATCTATTTTACCCTTCTTTGCCAAAGTCTTTGAAAAACTAATTGCATCCCAGATGCAATTCTTTTTTGATGAAAATAATCTGCTAAGTAAGATACAATCGGGGTTCACTAAGAACAGAAGCTGTACCACGGCAGTAGCAGGTATAGTTGAGGATATCCGAACGCAACTTGACAAAGGATATGTAACCTTCTTGACGCTCTTAGACCATAGCAAAGCTTTCGACACTGTCAACCACCAGATTCTCTGTACCAAGCTCAGTAATATTTTCAACTTTAATACCACAGCAGTCGCACTACTTAAGTCGTATCTCTCTGGGAGGGCACAAGCAGTAGTGTCAGGTTCGGACATTTCCGCGTTTAAAACTATTGAGCGCGGTGTCCCTCAAGGATCTGTGCTCGGTCCTTTAATGTTTTGTGTGTATATTAATGACCTGCCTAATAATCTGTCAAACTGTAATGTTCATATGTACGCAGATGATGTACAAATATATGTAAGTCGACCTTTATGTGAGATGTGTCATTGTATATCTATATGTAATACTGAATTAAAAAAAATACATAAATGGGCGCAAAGAAATGGTCTGGGACTAAATCCTAGTAAATCAAAATGTCTGATAATTTATAAAAAAGCACTTGAAACTAATAACTTGCCCCGTATAGTAATTAATAATATTCCCATTAAATATGTACAAAATGCTGTTAACTTGGGTGTAACTTTCAACAATACCTTGCAATGGAGTACACATATTACTAAAGCAACAGGAAAAATATATGGAATGTTAAGGCAGCTGTCAGTAACCCAACACTTTCTGCCAGTAAACCTTAAGATCCTAATAGCAAAAATGTACCTACTACCCTCATTATTTTATTGTGTTGAAATCTTTGGCCATTGCGATACTCGGGACTTTCAAAAATTAAAAGTAGGGTTCAACTCCATAGCCAGATACGTATTTAATAAAAGAAGAGCAGAACACATATCCACCCTGGCAGAGTCTATTTACGATATGAAGTTAGAGCAATGGATAGATTCTAGAACTCTAATTTTCGTTCATAAGATTATAATGACAAATGAACCAACCTACCTCGCTGACAAACTTGTGCATGCCCAATCAAATCGAACTAATAATTTAATACATCCGAGAACAAGATTACTGTGTTCTCAGAGACAGTTCTACATCAATGCTGTGCGCCTGTGGAACGAACTGCCTCATGTTCTCAAATCAATAAGAAGTGCTAATCAGTTTAAAATTAAATTAAAAGAATTTCTAAAAATAAATGTGGGAAAGGAAAGGAAAACAAGGAGTGGTCAGGTCTACAATAGTTCTGCCTAAACATATTAGACATTTTCTTTAGTATTTTTCGTTAACATTACCTTCACTAAATTCAAATCTATTAACATAGGCTTATCGCTTGCAACGCTGCAAAAATATAAGAATCGATACTGCACGAAAAGAATCGTCGCATTAAGTACTCCCTTTTGCTTTCTGTGCTTGGAGAAGAGAAGATGTAAAATCCCCAAAACCTATTGTTTTTCCGTACGAATAAAAGTCATTAAACTTTATTTCGTGTTGTAATTGGACTATCTACCGGCAATCCTACATAAATAACTCTAACAATTAAAGATAAGTTTAGTTAAGTCCTTTGTAAACAACTATGTAGTATTTTTAAGAAATATTGTCAGCTATAAATTTACTATAATTATCAACACGGAGTGACTAGCGTACTAATTCAGAAGTTTCAAAAACTTGTAACGCTAGGATACAATAAACAAATAAATAAATAAATAAATAAATAAACGCCTCCTTAACCGAATTCTGAAGTGTTGTTACTGTTAATCGGGCGGTCACGTTTATATAAATGTGGTGGGACGAACGCACAATCTACTGAGCTACTTTGTTCGCTACGAAGTTCGTGCGGCTAGGAGCAGCAGTTGTCCGCAGCGGTGACGATTGGTGGCCACAGTCGACACCGGGGCAACAGCGAGCTTTATTAGCGAAGAGCTGGCGGACAATCTGGCTGCTCTGGAAAAGATTACACGGACAAGACGGCAAGTTAGGTTGGCAGACGGAAGGTGCAGCGGAATAAGCGCGCAGCTCGAGGTAGAAGTCGCATTTGGCAACAAACGACTAATTATGTGCCTGCTGATATTACCAGGAGTAGTAGACGCACTGGTGCTGGTTGGGGCTTAGATAAAGTGCGCAGGTCACGAAATCCTCATACCGGCCAGGGAGAGAAAAAATGGATGGCTGGAGGAAAAGTTGTCAGTGGCAGTTGTGCATGAAGACCGCGAGGAAGAGAACATCGAGAAATTTCTAGAAGCAGAGCTGGCAGAATTCCCAACCATGAGTGGAACTTCAAACGTGGCCGAGCACCAAATCACCATGAAGGACGACAAACCTATAAAAGAAAGATACTACCCTAAGAACCCCAAAAATCAAGGGGAGACCAATGAAAAGGTGGACGAACTTCTGCAAATGGGTTTCATTGAGCACTCGAAGAGCCCGTACAGCTCACCCATAGTGATGGTGCAGAAAAAAACCGGCAAATGGAGATTGTGCATTAACTTCAGGCAGATCGACGCCAAATCGGTGAAGGACGCGTACCCAATGCCACGCATCAACTACATCCTTGGCCAATTACGAGAAGCGCGATATATAAGCAGCCTGGACTTAAAGGATGGCAGATTCCCCTGAAGGAAGCAAGCAGACAATTCACAGCATTCACGGTGCCGGGAAAGGGGCTCTTCCAGTGGAGAGTGATGCCACTTGGATTACACTCAGCATCCGCGACATTTCAAAGGGCTTTGGACCAAGTGATTGGACCCGAGATGTCTATACATTTGTTTTCGTATCAGGACGATATAATCGTGATCGGACGCACTCAACGAGAACACAAGGACAATCTCAGAGAACCTGAGGATAAGCCCCGAGAAGTGTCAATTCGGACATTCGTACTACAAGCAGACGCCAGCGACTACGGAATAAGGGCAATTTCGACGCAAAACACGATAGACGGCGAGAAAGTTATCTCATACTCTAGTCGAACATGTAACGGAGCCGAGAAAGACTATTTGACAACAGAGAAAGAGTGCTTGGCCATTGTCTGGGCAATTCGGAAACATGGCACTGAAATGGCTGAACAGCATTGAAAGCCCGTCCGGAAGAATCGCCAGGTGGGCCCTTGAATTGCAAAATTACGACTTTGAGGTTGCGTACAGAATGGGCCCATTGAACGTGGTAGCCGACGCGCTGTCCAGGCAGCCGGTGCCGGAAACCCTCCGGAGAGCGAAAGAGTTGGTGCCAAATTCGGAATGTAATTGGATCAGGGACATGCGCGAGAAGATAAAAACACGCAGAATTTCCCGGACTATGTGTTCGATGGCGAAACGCTGTACAGGCAGATCCCACACAGAGCTGGCAACGAAGATGTAGTGGCCTGGAAGCTGTGCGTCCCTACGGAGCTAAGAGAAACGGTCCTACAAGAAAATCACGACTCCACAGCGGCCGGCCATGTATTAAGCCGAAAGATGCCAGATACTACTGGCCAGGAATGCAAAGGGACGTGAGAGCATACGTTCGTAAATGCGAAGAGTGCCTAAAATACTTTTTTTTTCGATATGCATAACAAAATGTTTATTGGAGAGTGTTATGTGAAACTTAATTCACTTTCACCCATGGTAAAAATTAACAAGAAGTAGTGAATAAAAAAGACTAATTACAAAAATTGAGCAGTGTGGCAGTCTATGAGTCTAAGTGTGGAATCAGTTTCCCACTAGCGTGCCGTCCAAGTATCCAATTGTCTGATGGGTGCAATCTTTTTAGTCTTCTTCCGGGTTTTCGCCGTGATCGACAGTCCACTGCCCAGGCGAAGAAGCCATCTCATTTTCCCCGCTTTTTGCCTTACTGAACCTGTGGTTGCCACAATGTGCTGCTTCCAGGTAAGCCGCCTGTCCAGAGTAAGCCCAAGGTACTTAACCGTGTCCGAGTGTTTTATTGGAGTCCCGTCTAAGGTTAGGCGATAGGTGTTCAGCCTGTTTAATGAAAAGGTGGCGTGCTGAGATTTGGCAGGATTAACTGCGATGTTCCACCGCGACGCCCAGGCCTCAAACTCATTTAGCTGTCCTGCACCATATCTGTCGCCTCTCTTCGCAGAGCACTTGTCGCCAGAAATGCTGTGTCATCTGCATAGGTAGCTGTTAAAACATTCCTGCCTCTGGGCGACGGAAGGTCCGAGGTGAATATTGTATACAAGACAGGACCCAGCACACTTCCTTGAGGGACTCCAGCAAGAATAGGCCTTGAGGCAGACTTGGATCCTCGAACATCCACCTGGAAGGTTCTACCAATTAGAAATGAGCGAAGGAGATCAAAGTATGTCGGGGGAAGAATGGGTTTCAGCTTATAGAGCAAGCCACAGTGCCAGACTCGATCGAAGGCTTGCTTGACATCTAGAAATACTGCGCAACAATACTTTTTCGCTTCGAATGCTTAAAGGATATGTCCACCCGATGCATTTGCTCAGCAGCGCTATGCAGACTCCTGAAACCAAACTGATGATTTGGAATTGCATATGGAACATGGAACATATGAACACTAAAAAGCCTTTTTAGTAAGATTCGCTCAAAAATCTTAGAGAAAGGCGGCAATAGGCTTATTGGCCGAAAAGAATCTGCACAGCGGGGAGAGACGCCTTTCTTGGGGATCATAACAACATTCGCTTGCTTCCACTGCTCCGGATAATATGAAAGAACAATCATAGCATTAAAGATACGCGTAAGGAACGAAATAGCTGCTACTGGCAAAGCTTTAGCTACTTTTCAGTCAATGCTGTCATGGCCAGGGGCTTTGTTCGTCTTCAGACGCTTTATTTGGTCTTTAACTTCTTCTGCATCAAAAGGTGAAATTTGAGAAGCTGGACCAGAGGGAAGATCATCAAAGGCTTCTGTAATAGCAGTCTCTTCATCTGTGACCAAATCTAAAGGCTTAAATCTTTCTTCCAAAGAAACAGCGAATTCCTTAGCTATTTCATCATCTTTTTTAACATTGCTGGACTTTAGTAAGGCATTTGATACAGTGAACCACAAAATAGTAATAATAAAGCTGAAGAAATAATTTAAATTTTCGGACACATCAATAAAACTAATGTCGTCCTATATCACAAATAGAAAGCAAGCTGTTGTTATAAAAGAAAATATATCAAATTTTGAAACAACCTATCGTGGAGTTCCTCAGGGATCGGTATTAGGGCCATTATTGTTTTTAATGTATATTAATAAATTGTCTATGTGTAACGTACATATGTACGCGGATGATGTTCAATTATATGTTAGTGGACCGTTGAGTTTAGTTAATAATATATCAATTTGTCTAATATTTGTTTGTTTAACGTTGATAAATGGGCTACAATGAATGGCTTGAGCTTAAATCCTAAGAAATCAAAGTGCTTGGTCATCTACAAGAAAAATATAAACATAAAAGATTTGCAAAAGATTAGAATAAGTGGTGTAGAATTGGACTATGTTGAGAAAGCAAATAACCTGCGCATATTGTTTAACAAAACCCTGTCATGGAATGATCATGTAAGAGCAGCCACAGGGAAAACATATGGATTGTTGCGACAATTACATGCGACACAAACTTTTCTGCCTATTTCTATCCGATTAATCAATCGATTTAGCGTCGCTTGTGAACGGTTGTGTTTACCTTTGTGCTCGAAGTTTTTAGTGTTTTTTTGCGAGTGTCTTGCGTTTGTTTATAAACAAAGCTTAGCCTAACAACTGTGTTAGTGTTTTTAAATAAATCTCCCAACAAAAGGGTACATGGTTATAGTTATTTTAACATTTCTATTGGATTTGATTAATCGCTTGTCTTTGTTAGTGTAAATTTCACGCTCTGAACTTGCTAAAACTCTTGTAATCTCTTGCCCACTCTCCCGCTCTCAGTCTCTGAGAGCTTGCTGTACTTCTAATTTCTCTCTTTCTTGCTTGCTTGCTTGCTTTACATTTGTAACTGTTCGTGCGTATTTGTTGTTGGTGCTCCACAAGCCACGCTCTTTTGTGTCTTTGCGGTTTTGGAATTTGATGCCAGTGCCAAATTTACTAGAGGTAGTTTTTCTACATTTTATTCTTATTTCTTTGAATAACCTTTTTTTCCTTTATAATGGCTCTTATCTGTACCAAGAAAAGTTGTTCTCTTCCGATGTCAACTAAAGATTCATTTATTATCTGCTGGATCTGCGAATCGGTCATGCACGTCAAATGTGCTGTATTTATTGGCAGAGTTAAAGACTTCATTCAAATGCATACCGGTCTCATGTGGGTCCTGCAAGGATATGACAGTCGAGATGAGCACGAGTTTTTAAACAGCTCAATGACGGGTTCAATTCTGTTTGTCAACAATTTAATAATAAGAAATTATTATTAACCGAGTCGCCTTAACGCAAGAAAGCCAGCTCAGGGGCAGTTAATAAGACCGTGAAGCAGTACAAAATACTACGGTAGCTGCAGCAGTTCCTGTCAGCACAGGGGTAACCGAGCCAACTGTGCCTATGGAAACAGCCAGTTCCGGAGGTGACCCTGTTTCTGAAAGCCAACCTGAGGCACAGAATTCGGCGCTGACTGTACCTATCGATACAGTAGGAACCGCTTCTGGGTCCCAGACGAGCGAGGTTCAGAGGGGTCGAAAGAGACTGTCGGTTGTACCACAGAGGAAGCAACTATTCGTATCTAGATTTACCCCAGATACAACATCCGAGGATGTTTTGGAATTTATTCGTGAAAAATTCCCATCCGAGGACATTGCTGTTGAACAATTTCGTTTTTCTTACGCTCGTAGGATATCATCTTTTAAAATATTTGCTCCGCCTGATGTGTTTAAAGGACTTCTTTCTGAAAGCTTTTGGCTTAATGATGTTTTGGTTATAATAGAATTTGTTCCAAGTAAACCGAGAACAAATAAAAGGCCTCCCACGGAGCCAAAAAACTGAAAAGTTTATTTTTGGCTTACCAAAATGTTAGAGGACTTAACATGAAGCTACCCAAGCTTTATGCTGACTCCTCGGCATTTACGGACGATATCCTGGCATTTACAGAAACTTGGCTAAAACCAGAGATAACCGACTCTGAAGTTTTGTCAAACAGCTTTAATACCTACAGAACCAATCGCCTTTCCCGTAGGGGAGGGGGTGTTCTTATCGCCGTTACCTCTACCTTAAATTCGGAGAGAATTCACTCTCATGTCCCCAATGACATAGAATTTGTTAGTGTAAAAGTTTCCCTGGAATCCTTGTCTATTTTTGTTACATGTTCTTATATTCCACTTGGCTCTGACTTAATAGTTTATGAGCAACATCTATCTGCTATTAAATCTATTCTATCCTCTCTTTCCAACAGAGACCTTTTAATTGTTTTGGGTGACTTTAATCTCCCTGATATTTCTTGGTCCCCTTCTACTGACTCACTTGTCGCTATTCCCTTATCCGCCCATGTTTTTGTCGATGGCCTTTCTGAATTATCGTTACAGCAAAATAGCTTTATACGAAATTCATTAAATAGACAGTTAGATCTTGTGTTTGTTTCAGAGCCGTCTGAAGTCACGGTATCTAGAATTGACGCTCTTGTGGTACCAGAAGACCGTTACCATCCAACAATGGAATTGACAATTTGCCTCCCTTACCTTGATACCCTCTCTCCATTAGTTTCTCCAACTAAAATGAGATGCTTTCGTAAATGTGACTATAATAAACTAAACTTAATGATTTCGCAATATAATTGGACAGATCTTTATAACTGTATGGACATCAAAAATGCCACCGAACTTTTCTATAGCGTTCTAAACACTTTTTTTAATGAATGCGTTCCTGATAGGCTTCCTCCAAGGCCGAACAGGCCCACTGGTTTACAAATGCGCTTCAAAGACTTAAAAATCTTTAAAAAAACACTTATAAAAAGTATAAAAAATCGAGTAAGCCATCCGATTTTTCGAAATATGTGGTGGCTCGATCTGATTTTAATGTTCTTAACAGTCATTGCTATTCCATGTGTTTAAATCGTTGTAAATTTGAGTTTTCAAATGATCCGAAACAGTTTTATAACTTTGTTAACGCTAAACGAAAGTCATCGGCTTTGCCTTCATCGGTTCGTTTTAACTCAATGGAGGCATCGACTGATTCTGAAATTGCTGATTTATTTGCCGACTTTTTCCAAACCATTTACAGCTCCTCTTCATAGTCAAAATCAATCTACCCTAATCCCTAAAATAGGGCAAATTGTATTTTTTCCCCTATAATTACCGAAAGTTCTCTCTTAAGAGATTTAATAACAACAACGCCTACTTATTCTCCCGGTCCTGATGGTCTTCCTGGATGTGTGCTTAAGTTTTGTGCACAAACCATTTGCAAACCAATTCTTAAACTTTTTCATTTGTCTATTACATCATCAGTTTTTTCAACTATCTGGAAGGACTCTTTTATTATTCCACTTCACAAAAAGGGTGCGAAGGCGGATGCCCAGCATTATAGAGGTATTTCTAAATTGTCGGCAATTCCAAAAGCCTTTAAACGTATTATCACTTCTCATTTGCAACATTTATGTTCCTCGCTAATATCACCGTGCCAGCATGGTTTCGTTAAGCGAAGATCGACTACCACCAACCTACTTGAATTGTCATCTATTGTAATAGATGGATTTAACAATAAAATGCAGACCGACGTTATATATACAGATTTTAGTAAAGCCTTTGACTCTGCTAACCACTCTCTTTTTTTATTCAAACTAGACTTGCTTGGGTTTCCATGTAATCTTTTAGCATGGATTTCAAGTTATTTGAATGGGAGGACTCAGAGGGTTATATTTAAGAACGCTGCTTCTAAAATGATCCACGTGACATCTGGAGTGCCCCAGGGTAGTCATTTGGGCCCTTTGCTGTTTACTTTGTTTATTAACGATCTTCCCCCTATCATAAAAAATTCTCGTGTACTAATGTATGCTGATGATGTTAAGCTTTGTTTGACATACAACAATATAGAGTCTGGGTTCCGCTTACAATCAGACATGGATAATTTTCAAGTATGGTGTGAGTTTAACCTCTTAAATTTGAGCTGCCTGAAATGTAACGTAATGTCCTTCCATAGGGGTACTCCTACGTTTATAAGTTATTTGCTTCAGAACTTGCCACTTGACCGTATATATTCAGTAAATGATTTAGGCGTTCTTCTGGACCCGAAGCTTAAATTTGACTGCCACATAATGTTGACTGTCAACAAAGCTATGAGTGTTCTTGGGTTTATAAAGCGTTGGTCAAAAGAATTTGACGACCCTTATATAACCAAATTATTATTTACCTCCCTTGTCCGCCCTATATTGGAATATGGTTCTTCGGTTGGGAGCCCACAATACCAAGTGCACATTGACCGTATAGAGTCGGTACAAAAACAATTTCTTCTTTTTGCCCTTCGTAGTTTGAACTGGGATCAAAACGTAAGGCCTTCCTACCAGAGTAGATTATTATTGCTTAATTTACCGACACTTGCAAATCGTAGAAAAATGCTTGGTACTATTTTTATGCACAATCTTATAAGAGGTGATATTGACTCTGTAGAACTTGTAAGCCGCCTAAATTTTAATATTCCCGTTAGACTAACACGTAATTATTATCCTCTAAATTTAATTATTTAATTTAATTTTCCTCGATGTACATCAAATTTTAGTCTGCACGAGCCCTTTCGCGCTCTATGTAATAATTATAACAACCTTTATCATTTAATTTGCATTTCAACTTCTATGCCGGTATTAAAAACTAATATTTTAACTCATTTGCTTCACTCCTAATTGCTTCTTTATTTTCATTATGTGTCCCGTTTTTCTTTGTTTTCTTCCTCGCGAACTCGCATTCTTGCCCAAATTGATAAAAGGGCACCGCGCGTAACAAGCACGTGCTTGTTGTCGTTGGGCCACTTGTTTGTACTGCTCGTAGTGCATCAACGTCCATATATATAAAAAAAAAATACTCGCTAAAACTTTAGTTATACCGACTCTTTTCTATGGGGTTGAAGTTTTTGGTACCTGTGATGTAGCAAGTCGACATAAAATAAAAGTAACATTTAATAATATAGCCAGATATATATAACACTTGGGTAGGACTGACCATGTTACTGAAACATCTGACTGAAATTATAATACCCCTGCAAGGGTATAAATATTATATAAATTATATATGAACAAATAGAAAATTTTATATTTTTCATTTTATTGTTCCAATTAAATAAAAAGACCTCTTAACACTCGTCATTAAATACACTTTCTAACATTTTCTGATTCGGCCCGTCCTAGCCAACTATTCCAGCCTTTTTCCCTTCACATTAATGTTCTATTGCAGCGTGCCGAATGAGAAAATATTAGAAAGTGTATTTAATGACGAGTGTAATAATTTCTCGTCACAAATGTTGATATGGTGCGAAGGTGCGATCGTCACTAGTTTTTTACCTCGTTAAGAGGTGTTTTTATTTCATATCAGAAGTTTTTGTCTGTTTACATTTGCTCTCATAGGAGCTAATATATACATTTAAATTTATAATTTTTAAACTATTGTATTTAAACGAATTAACTTAAAAAGGCGTTCAAGTATTTCAAAATAACTTTTAAACGAGGTATAGCACATGTCTGTAGCTTTAGTAGTGTAGAACTTACGATCTTACGAAATTAAGTTATTTTTAGCTTTTTTTTCCGCTAAAGCAGCGGGTTTTTCCAAAAGTCGTAAAACAAAAGTTTCCTATTTGGAACACCTTAAAACAATTGAAATGATTCCAAAACCCTAAAATACAGTTTGGATACGCGCATACATAATTTAATGATTGGGCAGCGTTTATTCTTCTGAGCTGTCAAAAGGGGTTATTTTTGTTTCTGAATAACTTTTAAGCGTGACTTTTTACAATAATGTGTTATATTATATAACTTATATATCAAAATTTAAGGAATCTCAAGGGCTATTCAGTTTAAAATTTTTAAGAAAATCGTTGGAGCCGTTTTTGAAAAAAAATTTAAAAAAGCTAAAAATAAAGTTTAAAAAAATTTTGTTTTGTGCCTAATTTTTTTACTATTACATTTGCACAAATGTAATCTCTCGCCTTGTAGGAATAGCCTTTTCTGTCTCTCTTACTAGAGATACCCTACTGGCACATGTATCCACAACTAACACGCGATTGGGACCTTTTTAATACCCTAGCTTCAGCGGGAGGAATTGGGTGGGTTGTTGCGGTTGTTGTAGATCGCGGTTACGTCGAAATATTTAAAGATCCCTACTGAAACTAACTAAGCGAAAGTCCGCACCTCAAGTCAAACCTCAAATTAATAAGAAAAACAAGAGAGAACGCTATAGTCGGGTGCCCCGACTATCAGATACCCGTTACTCAGCTAAGGGAGTGCGAGGGAGATAGATATATAAAATCTTTGATCGGGCATAACTTTTTAACGAATGGTCCGATTTGAAAAATTTCTTCTACATTTCGATAGGTATTGATAGTCACAATAAAACTGCATTTTTAGTTTTCCAAAATCTTTAATGGTGTAGGCGCCAGACACCTTTCAAAAAATGGTGTAGGGCGATTGAGGGCGTTAGAGGGGGCGTGGCGCCATTTTGAAATAAACTTGCGCTGCGTAGGAACTCCAAGAATATGCATGCAAAATGCCAATCCTCTAGCTTTTATAGTTTCCGAGATCTCAGCGTTCATACGGACGGACAGACGGACAGACGGACATGGCTAGTTCGACTCGGCTAGTGATCCTGATCAAGAATATATATACTTTATAGGGTCGGAAAAGCTTCCTTCTCCCTGTTACATACTTTTGCACGAATACAATATACCCTTTTACTCTACGAGTAACGGGTATAACAACGAATGGCGGATAAACCAAATTGGTAGTATGTACATAAGTTGAATAGATAAAAAGAATCTGATGGGACTAAGATGTTGTACGTCCTACCCTTCTATACCCTCCCAACCTTGGTTCTTTCTGTTGAATTTTAAATTAGAACCCCAAAATTATTAGTTAATTATTTCTTTATTTCAGAGCCCCATGTCCTCGGGAAATTTATAGGGACTTAGCCTTGCATATTGTAATTTTTAATTCAGTTTCACAAAATTTGATTCGTATAATTGAGATACATTGATATAATCTTCAGTTAATTAACTTCATGATTCTTCTTCCGTACTAGTCGGTTTTACAATTTCGGGGATTATTGGGGAATGAGTTCTTAATGTATACCGCTCCACATATCTTGTCGTTTAAATTTAAATTCTATTCCTAGGTTTTAAGTGCAATTGAATTGTTTCGTTGTAGAGCTTAAGCTGTTTTACTTCATTATATTCCCTTTTACTTCTACGTTTTCATTTACCGTATTTGTCTGTTTACATTTTTGTATTTTTTTCTGGTTTACTTATGTCAAACCTTATTTAAACGCAATTATAGAGACGAACGCCTATGAGGGCAGCCAAAATTCTCCCAAGACGAATAAGCCGATCACAACAAACTGTATGAAATTTTTATCTCGGCTGAATTTAGTGTTATGCAAGCAGCTCAGACCCGAGGTTTGATTTTTCTGGAGATTAACAGGTTACTCGTATTAAGGGGATTTCAGCTCACTCGTTCGCTTTTGGGGTAAATTCTTTTAATCGGCGGCTTACTCGAAACAATCAAAACTACAGTAGCATGCATCACTTACCCTCTGAAAATTCCGATGAAGCGCTCCATGGTTCCAGGGGTATAATAGTTGAAATTCTTTGGAGAGATAAGTTTAATTATTTCTTCGCAACCGCCGTCGATACCCAAGATTAATGTTGATTCTCGTGTAGACAGTTACGGTGAAAGAAGAGAGTTAGGCAACGCTTGTACACGTAACACGATCAATTGCACTTTGGGTTACGTAATTTTAGGTAATTTTAATATTTTTGTTTAGAAGTTTTATGGTTGTTTTCATGTGGCTTGAGATGCCGTTGAGGAAAAATCGTCGAGGAGTCTTCAGGGTCCCTTGCCTGTCCCAACTGAAACGGATCTCTATTTGCATGTGACGAATTTTGGGTGACGCCAACTAGCCTAGCCGACTTAACCCCATGCGTCGCCTGGTGCGGGATAGGTTTTATGGCGTGATGTTCTGATTGCGAACTATGGGTTCCTACACAATTTAAGGCAGGGTTAATTTCGATTTGTCTGTATCCTGATTAATTTTAACTTACGTCCAGTTTGTCATTTCTTGAATTAAAGTTTTGATTTCTTTCTGTTTCAGTTTTAGACGTTGAACTTATTGATTGTTTAATCGTGATTTTGGTAAACATGATGGATGATCACTGATGCCAAAGATTTAAGAGGATTTGGTAGTCCACGTGGTGTCGTCAGAATTAAAGTGGGACTCAGTTTTAGAAGCCAACCTTTCACTTAGAGTTCTCGAAACAGAAAGACTGAGTTGTTCAAAATTCAAATGCTGGGAACCTTAACATCCGGCATACTAATTTTTGACGTTCCCCTTTTGGATCACTTTCCGTCCTAATTTAGGCAAATTTGCTTTCGGGTGATTACGTACTATGTTATTGGTAGATAACTCAGATAAGTAACGAGAGCTCGTTTTATTATCAGTTATTTTTGAAAATTTTTGCTAAAGGTCTTAGAGTTGGTACATTACACCCACCAGATAATCTGACGAACCTTGCGAGGAATGATTAGCTGGAATTAGCTACGTATGTCTTTCGCATGAAATATTCCGATTTTCTTGCCCTGTAGAGTTTCCAGTAAGTAGAAGGAGTTTCCTCGCTTTTGTTTGACTCTTCACTTGGAGAACTGAGGAGCTAACTTTTTATTGAAATTGTTACTAAATTTACTTAATTAAAAATTTCTTTTAAAGACCTCTTGTCCTACTCGGTATGATACTGGTTTCGAACGCAAGTTATACTGCTTTACGTTTTTTTCATATGCCTTAAGACTGGCTTTCTTTATTTCTTGTCTTAATAACTGCAGGTGATCTTCGCGCTCTAGCCTAGGTGACTTTTCCAATACAGACATTTCCTTTAATAGTTTATAGTCATCCCCGTGGTTGATCATATTCATCCCGAATAAGGCCTTATAAGGGGAGCATCCTATTGACTGATGTAAGGCTGACCTTAACGCAGACGAAATGCTTGGTAAATGTAAATCCCATTCGGTTTGGTCTTTGCTGATATAGGATCGTATAGCCGACAGTAGTGAACGGTTTACCCGCTCTGCCACATTACTTTGCGGAGAATACAAAGCAGTAAATACATGTCGAATTCCTAGTTTACTTAACAAGGCTTCAAATTCATTTGCTTTGAATTGCACACCGTTGTCGCTTACAATTACCTCAGGAATTCCAAATTCGGGAAAGATTCGCTGGCTTAAAAATTCATTGATCAGACTTGTTGTGAATTTTCTTAATGGACACAACCAATGATATCGGGAAAAATGATCTAATACTATTAACAAACTAATGTTACCCTACTTACTCCTTGGATAAGGACCTAAAATATCTATGTAAAGTTTTTGAAAAGGTCTAACTGATATGCTCTGCTGACCCATTGGAGGGCGCAAAGTCATATTGAGAGCTTTTGTTTCCTTGCAAACATCACAATTACGTATGTACTCTCGCACCTCTTTAGATAGTCCTGGCCAATAAAAATTTCTTCGCAGTCTCTCTATAGTCTTTTGCATCCCACCATGAGCATTGACTATACTATCATGAGCTTGACGTATTGCTGGAGCACGTAACGGTTCTGGTACCCATAATTTTCATTTAGCTGAATTCAGTTCCTCGTTTCCTAAAACATGTTCGGTGCGGATATAAACAAATCGATCTACAACCTGCATATCTGGGAATTGTTCTGAATTTTCGTTTATTCTCTCCTTTACAATGTACAATGTGATCCTTTCCCCATCTATGCGTAACGGTGAATGCAAAGGACTGTAAGCGAAAAACCCAACGAGCCAATCTCCCTGTTACCTCTTGTTGTCTCATTAGCCACTGTAAGCTACTGTACTCGGTAGCTACTTCGAACGGTTGCATCTCCAAGTAACAGCGAAATTTCTCTATAGCTTATATAACCGCCAGACATTCGCGTTCTGTCACGCTATAATTTCTTTGGGACTTCGACAATTTCCGGGACATAAAAGCAATTGGCATCTCTTCCCCCTCTTCGGATAATTGCACGAGTACCGCGACAATCCCAAAATCGCTTGCGTCGCAATGTAAATAGAATTTTCTATCGAAGTCGGGATTTTGCAAAACCGGCGCTGAGGTTAAAAGATTCTTTAAAGTGTTCATTGCTAATTGGGCGGCCTCGGTCCACTTAAATGTTTTCTTGCAAGACAACACCTCGGTAATTGGAAACGTAATGTCTGAATAATTTTGAATAAATCGGCGATACCACCCACAAACACCAAGAAAACCACGAACTTGTTTCAGATTCTTCGGGGTTGGCCAATTTACTATGCAAGAGACTTTACTAGGGTCTGTGGTTATCCCTCCTCTTCCTATTACATAGCCCAAGTAATTGACCTTCGTTACACAAAAGTGACTCTTTGCTATGTTAAGAGTGAGATTAGCTTTCTTAAATTGATCCGCAATACGCACTAGTACTGCTAAGTGAGATGTAAAATCTTCCGATACAATACAGAGGTCATCTAAATAGCCAAATACACAGTATCTTAAGTCAGGGGGAATTAATGTATCCATCAGTCGACACATAGTTGACGGGGCATTACATAACCCGAAAGGCATGACTGTGAATTAAAAGAGAGCTCTACCTTGGACCGTAAATGCTGTTAGCGGCTTTGCTTCTTCGGACAATCCGATCTGCCAATAGGCATCTTTTAGATCCAGCTTTGAAATAATGTTTGCCTTCGGAAGTCGAGCAAAAATTCCCATGATGCTCTGTAAAGGGTAGGCATCTTTCTTGGTTGCTTCATTTAATTTCCTAGCATCTAAACAGAGCCTTATCTTATTTGGCTTGACAACCAATCGAACAGGTGAACTCCACGCACTTTGTGACGGCTCTATTACACCCAAGCTAAGCATTCGATCAATTTCGGTATAGAGAAGTTTCTCGACTGCCGGGCTAACGGGGTAATATCTTTGCTTCACCGCCTTTGCTGTTCCTATGTCTATATCATGCTTTATCCAATCATTACGGCCAAGCCCTTGATGTTCGAAATTTGGAAACATTTCCTTGACGGTTTCAAGTTGTCTACGCTGAAATTCGGATAATGGATACTGATCTATCAATTCTTCCGTTTCGGTGACTAAGCAATTTATGGATCCCAAAATATCGGGAGCTAGCGAGAATATTCTCCAAAAATCGATACCCAATATCAACCTCTGAGAAATGGAAGAAATCACGTACAAATCAAGCTCTCTTAATTCGACAGGTTCGTAAAAGATTCTTTCGCCAATGTGGACCCAATACAACTTACATTTGCCCCTGTATCGAGCAAACCTAACTCAGAATAATTCATAAACGAAACCTTAGCATAACTACGATTATCTATATTACTTTCAAATATTGTTGAGAGGACTAAACCAAAATATTGACGCATTCGTACGGTATGCGATGACTTTGGGTATTTAATCCGGAAAAAATGCGTTCTCTGACTTCATAATAGTTCTTTAATCTTTCATGGTACGGTATAAACTTCACGTTATTTTGCTGACTTTTAACTATAATTGGTTGCCTTACCTTTATAATCGGATTATTTATGTTTTCTAGAATACTTCTTATTTGTGGGACACTCGATTTGGATTGAATGTCCCTGCCAGGCGGTTTTCCGACTTGCGTTTACAATTGGCACAATTGGGTCTATGTATTTGTGGTGTTCCGCAACCATAGCAAAATACTCGCTTTTCAGCCAAACAGTCTTCCCACGCATGTCCAGGCATCTCACAATTCCAGCATGTAATTTTCGCTGTCCCTGTGTGATTAACTGCGGCGATCGAAAGATCTGACTCACTATTCTCTATTTCCTCATCGGGCTCTTCGTCTAGTGCGTAAACACGAAAGTTACCTGTGTCTTTACCTTTTTGTGGTACCAGTCGTGGTTTACCAAGATCCTTAAGAAAGTTCTCACGTTTTAGCACTAGTCGACGCAATTCGGAGACCGACAAAACCTTTTCAAACAATAATCTGTCTTTCATCTCGGTGAGCAAGTTTCCCTGAATCATTTCGACCAGTTCATCTTCGCCAAAGGTTACGCACAATTTATCTATAAGTTTGCAAACGGCTACATAGAAAGAATCGAAAGATTCCCCGGGCTTTTGTTTACGGGCTCTTATATGCTCCCGTAATTCAGTTGGGGATCGACTTTCCCTATATTGCTCTCGCAACGCTTCACAAAATTCAGACCATGTAAAAGTTTGAACTCGTTTGTGAAACCTCCAATACCAACTACTGGCCTTCCCAATTAGCAACTGATGAATGTTCTTGTTTATAAGTTCAAAATCACTATCCAAGTTTTCTCGAGTTAATATGTTTAAACGGTACAAAAACTCTTCAACTGACAAGCCTTTCGAAGATCCATCAAAGCGTACCCCCCATTTTTGAAGAATGTCTGCGATTTTATGCGAACTAATGGCCTCCCTACCATTATTTCTCGAACTTCTCTGACTGATTTGACCTGAGGCTGCGGATCGCTCATGGCTTGTTCCTATGTTTGAACTAGTTAACGATGCTAAAACCTGTGATACGGTTTCTCTGACTAGCGACTCCATATTATCCACACCATTTTTGGGTTGTCTAGCACGAGTACGTGGTCTTTCGGGTGGCCTTCTGGCAAGTCCTCCTCGAGGCCCTCGTCGTTGCCGATGAAGATCGACATGACCTGCCGGAGTACTTTCCCGTTGTTGTCTTACTCTTTCTTTGTCAACGTCTAGTAATGGTAATACAGCGCCTTCCTCCTCTCTACTTACAAGTTCTAATTCCTTCGTTAAGGAGCGAGTGCATGGCCGAGTACCTACAGGTAATTTCTTATTTTGCTGTGCTTTTTCTTTTGGTTTAGGAGAATGATTTCCAACAATGTACTTTATATCTTTGAGGCTTACTATTTATTTATGGAATATGTGTTGGCATTTGGTTACTGCTCACGGTTGCGTATCTTCCATACGCTCTCCACAAGCTATGTAGACATCTTGTGATGCTGGTGGTGGATTTCTAAATTCATCTGGTGTATGCTCCACTGGCATGATTATATTTTTTTTTTTTATTTAATTGTTTATTTTCCTTTTTATATATTTCCTTGGACAAATTTCGGAAGCCCCGAAATAAATATTAACTAAATCTATTCAACTTTGGTTATTCTGGGCTATTGCACTAAAGATGTCCACTCAACCAAATGAATGTTTTATACCATCCGATCTCGGACAGGGAAACTCATGTGAATTTACCTCTGTTTTCCAGTAAAACCTGTATACAAAACTCCCTATGGTTGTATTGGTGGAATCCAAATAATGTTTTTCTCTGACTAAAATTTCAAGCTAGGTGTCTAAACCTATTCCAATTTGGTCGAAATATTCAAATGCTCAAATACTCGATTTCCAAAATTAAAGAATTAAGTGTCCATCTGCTCTACATTAAACTCATGAATATCATCGAAAAATTGAGCTATTTATTGAATCTTTAATTGTACTTGACCTTTTGCTTGTAAAATGTTAATAATGATATTCTACAACACTGCTGTTATTATAGGTCATCCCTTTCTTTTGATAACGTATGCGTATTTCCGGTCGATACTTTTCGCATGCGCAATTTAGTTCGAATTCCAAGAATACCCATACATTTTGCTTATATACAATGTAATCATCAACTTCCATGGTACATCAACTATGTTAAAGCAATTTTACATTGCTGTATTATCATAGCCATGCCCCACGTTCTTGGGCGCCACATTCTTGTAATCTGTCGCCTTGTAGGAAAAGCCTTTTCTGTCTCTCTTACTAGAGATACCCTACTGGCACATGTATCCACAACTAACACGCGATTGGGACCTTTTTAATACCCTAGCTTCAGCGGGAGGAATTGGGTGGGTTGTTGCGGTTGTTGTAGATCGCGGTTACGTCGAAATATTTAAAGATCCCTACTGAAACTAACTAAGCGAAAGTCCGCACCTCAAGTCAAACCTCAAATTAATAAGAAAAACAACGAATGGCGGATAAACCAAATTGGTAGTATGTACATAAGTTGAATAGATAAAAAGAATCTGATGGGACTAAGATGTTGTACGTCCTACCCTTCTATACCCTCCCAACCTTGGTTCTTTCTGTTGAATTTTAAATTAGAACCCCAAAATTATTAGTTAATTATTTCTTTATTTCAGAGCCCCATGTCCTCGGGAAATTTATAGGGACTTAGCCTTGCATATTGTAATTTTTAATTCAGTTTCACAAAATTTGATTCGTATAATTGAGATACATTGATATAATCTTCAGTTAATTAACTTCATGATTCTTCTTCCGTACTAGTCGGTTTTACAATTTCGGGGATTATTGGGGAATGAGTTCTTAATGTATACCGCTCCACATATCTTGTCGTTTAAATTTAAATTCTATTCCTAGGTTTTAAGTGCAATTGAATTGTTTCGTTGTAGAGCTTAAGCTGTTTTACTTCATTATATTCCCTTTTACTTCTACGTTTTCATTTACCGTATTTGTCTGTTTACATTTTTGTATTTTTTTCTGGTTTACTTATGTCAAACCTTATTTAAACGCAATTATAGAGACGAACGCCTATGAGGGCAGCCAAAATTCTCCCAAGACGAATAAGCCGATCACAACAAACTGTATGACATTTTTATCTCTGCTGAATTTAGTGTTATGCAAGCAGCTCAGACCCGAGGTTTGATTTTTCTGGAGATTAACAGGTTACTCGTATTAAGGGGATTTCAGCTCACTCGTTCGCTTTTGGGGTAAATTCTTTTAATCGGCGGCTTACTCGAAACAATCAAAACTACAGTTGCATGCATCACTTACCCTCTGAAAATTCCGATGAAGCGCTCCATGGTTCCAGGGGTATAATAGTTGAAATTCTGTGGAGAGATAAGTTTAATTATTTCTTCGCAACCGCCGTCGATACCCAAGATTAATGTTGATTCTCGTGTAGACAGTTACGGTGAAAGAAGAGAGTTAGGCAACGCTTGTACACGTAACACGATCAATTGCACTTTGGGTTACGTAATTTTAGGTAATTTTAATATTTTTGTTTAGAAGTTTTATGGTTGTTTTCATGTGGCTTGAGATGCCGTTGAGGAAAAATCGTCGAGGAGTCTTCAGGGTCCCTTGCCTGTCCCAACTGAAACGGATCTCTATTTGCATGTGACGAATTTTGGGTGACGCCAACTAGCCTAGCCGACTTAACCCCATGCGTCGCCTGGTGCGGGATAGGTTTTATAGCGTGATGTTCTGATTGCGAACTATGGGTTCCTACACAATTTAAGGGAGGGTTAATTTCGATTTGTCTGTATCCTGATTAATTTTAACTTACGTCCAGTTTGTCATTTCTTGAATTAAAGGTTTGATTTCTTTCTGTTTCAGTTTTAGACGTTGAACTTATTGATTGTTTAATCGTGATTTTGGTAAACACGAGTTGGATGATCACTGATGCCAAAGATTTAAGAGGATTTGGTAGTCCACGTGGTGTCGTCAGAATTAAAGTGGGACTCAGTTTTAGAAGCCAACCTTTCACTTAGAGTTCTCGAAACAGAAAGACTGAGTTGTTCAAAATTCAAACGCTGGGAACCTTAACATCCGGCATACTAATTTTTGACGTTCCCCTTTTGGATCACTTTCCGTCCTAATTTAGGCAAATTTGCTTGCGGGTGATTACGTACTATGTTATTGGTAGATAACTCAGATAAGTAACGAGAGCTCGTTTTATTATCAGTTATTTTTTAAAATTTTTGCTAAAGGTCTTAGAGTTGGTACATTACACAAATAACATTAAGAAGGTGCTTATAGCATTTCAAAATGCCTTTAAAACGAGGCACAGCACAAGTCTGTACTTCGAAAGCTATGGCCTTCTGAATTTTAGCTATTTATAGCTGTTTTCCCGCAAAACTAGCGGGTTTTTCCAAAAGTGGCAGAACTAAAGTTTCTTTTATCGAGCTGTTGAACATCTTATCAAATTTTCAGGACTTTAAAACCATGTGTGGGGACACACAGACAAACTGACACACAGAATTAAATTTTCATTTGGACTAGACCCCCACAAAATTTTGTTTTCGGTATAACTTTTGAACGGAGCATCGGATTTTATCATTTGACGCGATATCAACGCGTATTTTCAATTGGAACACAACTAAAATAATGCGAGGAGGCATATATCCCCACCGGCCCCAACAGCTCCAAAATTCGAAATTTTAATTTATTTTACTTTCTCCGTGCTTAAGGTAATTGCAGCAGTTTGACATTTTACAGTAGAGTTTGTACTGTAAGGGGAGTACTGCAAGTGAGAGCGAATTAAAATAGCAGCACCTCCTCGAAGACGGAGAGAGAGAGGGATGATTAGCCGTCAATAAATCATATCCAAAAATTCTGAAATGTGAGCGGCTGTTGAAATGCGTTTCGTTAATTAGCATCACATCAATTGAATTAGCCGTAAGATAGTGCTCTAACTCGAGATTTTTGCCAGTGACACCATTGGCGTTCCAAAATGATAAACGAATGCCTAAACTAGACATGTCTCCTGATCTTAGACGCATCAGAAGGCGAACTGCCGGTAAACTGGTTCATAAGAAGCTCCATCATTTTCATCATCATTGACATCATCTGGTCAATACGGGAGATAAGTATTTCAAAGCCAGCACTAGGCAGAGGAGGCTCAGGAACGCGTTGTATGGGTTTGGAAGTGCTAGATCCAGTAGACGGGGAAGGTAAAGCTGGGCCTCAAGCACTTTGGGAAGGAAGAGGGGCAGGTACAAATTTAATTGATGGTTGTTGTTTGATTGTTCCCGATTTGCGACGAGCAATTGCTTCTAGAAAAGCTGGACATTTGTGGTATCCCGCACTGTGGTTGGAACCGCAATTAATGCACTTAAATTGATCCTGAGACGTAGCAGGGCAAACAGGACTTCGAGACTCATGATCACCACCACATTTTGCACATTTGGGAGGCACGAAACAGTATGTTTTTGTGTGTCCAAAATCCTGGCAGTTATAACACCTAACAACTTCATCTCGGCGTTCAGGAGGGACAATAACAATTGACTGATAAGCCAATGTTTTAATGTCATAGACTTTGACATTATTTGTCGATGACTCTAGCTCAACAAAGAAAATATTGGGCCTGTGACCATTTTTCTTACCCGGGGGGTTATAAACATTGCGGACAACGTGCCCAGCGGCGCATAAATCAGCTTCATAATCAGATTCATAAGTTGCTTGACATCAGTAAAACTCTTTATCACAAAGGCGGGTGGACGTGGTTCAGATTTAGGTGCTTTAGACGATGAAATAGGAGTACCAGAAAATCCCTTTGACTTTTGGGAAATTCCCCCACTTTTGCAAGAAGTTATTGTACTCTTACTAGTCGCAGGGGGCTGGCAGGAGTTTAGGGGCTCCGATGGAGGAGACTGGGTGTCCATATGATCATTAGGGAGTGGGTTTTCAATGTCATCATCCGATAAGAGGGCAAAGCCGTTTCCATGACCTGAATATTTTTCACCAGGAGAATCCGAGTCCTCCGATCCAAATATTTCCAAGTGAACCTTGCGTATAATATTACGAAAGCGCTTAACAATTGGTCCAAACGAAGTATCCTTACTGTTGTTAGGGTCAAGCTCGCTTCGCTTTCTTATGCGTTTGACGGATTCGCAACGCAACTGGTCCGCCACTTCCTGACTGATGAATTTTATAGTTGAAGTAGTGGAATGGTCAGGTGTGCTTGCACCGTGTATTCCTTCATTAAAATTATCAAATTCATGTTGAGAAGCAAAATCTTTATCTGCCGAAGCTTCCAAGACGTCTTTCAAATTGTTTAGCGATGAATATAAAGTTGTGAGGAGTTGAATAACGGGCAGAGCGCAAGAGGGAAATAACGGTTCCCGGGGGCCCTATATAAAGCCGCCGGGCGCTGGCAACAGGATCAGTCGATCACGAAGAGTCAATCTATCAAGATCAGTCCAGATATCAAAGTGAATAAGTCAGTCAACCAGTGCCAAGTAATCTACGAGTGAGAACACAAGTCAAGTCGTCGGAAGCAGCGCCGTGAGAGCCTACAAGGAGCAAGATCCAGCAAGAACCAGCGAGTCCAGGAGCAGAGCAACGGACATCGAGCTGCGCGGAAACGTCACGAGCGAGCTAGCGGGTGAAGCCAGGGTGGAACGTTCGTTTACACCAGGCGAAAAGCAAGGTAAAGCACTAGGCAGCTTCCAGGTGACCACCTAGACTGTCAGCGCGAGCCGAGCGATAGCCTAGTGGGACCATCCGGGACAGAGCCAGGGACAGGCGGTTGTGGGTTTTATAGGCGCTGTCCTGTAGAACGCAGCACGGTGACGCTTCCCTAAGCCCGCACGGCTGATCTCCTTGCGAGTCCGAGGCGCTACGAGCAGTCGTCCAGTCAATGCACCCGAGACGAGCATCGCCGAGCATCTACAAGGAGCTACAGGGAGCTACGGGACCGGAGTACGAGATCAACAAGGAAGGCGATCACCGAGGCGGCGATCACTAAAGGACACCGAGGACCACGAGTGGCGACATCAGAACCAACCGAGCCATCGAGCCCGCTGTAATCAAACCCGCAATAAACCCTATTCGAACCCGTGAATTCTGTGCTTTCTCATTGATCTACTGGGCGGTCACGTTTATATAAATTTTGTGGGACGAACACATAACTTCTCTGAGCTAGCAGCACGAATCTCGTAGCGAGCAGACATACAAAATCAGTTCGTTACATCTGGCGCCCAAAACGTGATTGTCCCAGCAGTGAAAGCGATTTGAAGCAGAATGGGAAAGAAGTGGATTTACCGCCTTAAGACAGAGGACTTTGCATACGTCGCAGAGAGGCTAAACATCACCCTAGAAGGAAAAACAGACGACAAAAGAAGGGCGTTGTCAGAATACTATTCTGAGACGGAGAACGACCCGAAACTTGCCGCGATCTGGGTCGAGCTGGAGGCAGCATACACCGAGAAAACAGCCCCAAGCATCACATTGACTCCCGCCGAAGGGGAAGACTTATTGGCAAGTCTGAGCATAGACAACATGCAAAAGGAGGCACAAATGAGGGAGCCAAGCCAGGAGAGGGAAAAGAAAGAGTGCTTACAGAAAACGACAGCACCGACTCTGACTCCGACTCCCAGTCAGCCAGATTATGCAAAGGTGGCGAAACAAGTCCGCGAATGGTCCTTTAAATTCGACGGCATTGAGAAACCGTTCGAGTTTCTAGAACAAGTAGAGTGGTCCGCAAACACATACGGCCTGGATTTGGATATTATTCCCCACGCCATGCCAGAATTACTTAAAGGGAGGGCACTGAAATGGTTCATCTCCAACAACAAACAGTGGCAAACCTGGGCGAAATTCATCCAGAGTTTTAACACATACTTTCTGCCGAGAGACTTTTTCTCCACACTTTCGGACAAAGTCAAGCAGAGGAAGCAAGGCTACGGGGAGTCATTCAAGGACTACATGATCGACAAGGCAATGATGAGGCCACTTAGTTATTCACCGACAGAGTCCCTCAACATCTTCCAGCAGAACTGCACACCGAACCTAAAGATCGCCCTCAGAGCATACACAGTGGCGGACCTGGATACACTCATGGACCTAGCCGACGAGTTTGAGGAACTGGAGAAGGAACGGGAGACATTTGCCCAGGAGAACAAATTCGCCAAAGCAAAACCAGTAGCTCAGGCGCAAATCATGTGCAGACGATGCGAGGACACTGGCGACCAGGAACCCCGTGGGAACAGGCAATGGACCCCGCCCCTACAAGACCACCGGCAGCAGGCAACCAACCCACCGTATGATCGCCAGCAATACGCACCAATACAACACCAACAGAGGCAGCCTACAAACCCCTTGTGGAGGCCACCAGTCACCACTCAAAGACCACGGGAGAATACCCACATCACAGACCCCCAGGAGGCCTGCCGAAAGTGCGGCGGTCACGGACACTGGGAACGCGGCTGCCGAATTCAGCGCTTGTTGTTCTGCTGGGTGTGCGGCAAAGTGGGTATCAGGAGCATTGAGTGCTGCCAAAGAGCGGGAAATGGTCAGCGATCTCAGCCGCAGAGAGGCGGGCGGGGATCGCAAAATGCTTCCTCTCCAAACTAACTGGCAAGCTGATCGAGGAGGAGCAGCAGTTGTCCGCAGCGGTAACGATTGGTGGATACACGTATAAAGCCACAATCGACACCGGGGCAACAGCGAGCTTCATAAGCGAGGAACTGGCGGACAATCTGGCTGCTCTTGGAAAGATCACAAGGACAAGACGGCAAGTTAGGTTGGCAGACGGGAGATGCGGCAGAATCAGTGCACAGCTGGAGGTAGAAATCGCATTCGGAAACAAGCGATTGACCATGGGCCTGCTGATACTACCAGCGGTAGTGGATTCGTTGGTGTTAGGATGGAATTTCCTCACGCAAGTCGGAACCGAAATAAAGTGCGCCGGACACGAGATCACAATACCGGCCAGGACCCGACACAATGGGTGGCTCGAGGAAAAGCTATCGGTGGCAGTCGTTCAACACACAAGCGAAGATAACGACACAGCGGAATTCCTGGAGGCACAGCTAGCCGACTTCAACACCATGACGGGAACGTCGAACATGGCGGAGCATCGGATCAAGATGAAAGACGACAAGCCAATCAAGCAACGATACTACCCCAAGAATCCAAGAGTCCAAGGGGAGATTAATGCGAAGGTGGATGAGCTTCTCGGAATGGGGTATATAGAGCACTCGAAGAGCCCATACAGCTCCCCCATCGTGATGGTGAAGAAGAAGACGGGCAAATGGAGACTCTGTGTCGATTTCAGGCAGATCAACGCAAAGTCGATAAAGGATGCCTACCCAATGCCGCGCATAAATTAAATCCTCGACCAACTGCGAGAAGCGAGGTACACCAGCAGTTTGGACCTGAAGGATGGGTACTGGCAAATCCCACTGGAGTAGCAGGCAATACACGGCTTTCACGGTGCCCGGAAAAGGATTGTTCCAGTGGAGGGTTATGCCTTTCGGTCTCCATTCGGCATCCGCGACTTTTCAACGAGTCTTGGACCAAGTAATTGGTCTGGAAATGTCACCCAACGCGTTCGCCTACCAGGACGACATAATAGTGATCGGACGCACGCTGGAAGAACACAAAGCGAACCTGAGAGAAGTGTTTCGGCGGCTAAAAGAGGCAAATCTGAGGCTAAACCCAAATAAATGCCAATTCTTCAAGAAGGAGCTATTGTATCTAGGTCACCGTGTGACTAGCGAAGGAATAGGAACGGATCCGGAAAAGGTAGCAGCCATCGCCGAACTAGAACCACCATCCACAGTAAAAGAACTCCGACAGTACCTGGGCGTAGTACCGTAGTACCATCATGGTACCGCCGATTCGTACCTGATTTCGCAAAAATAGTCAAACCACTCAATGATTTGCTACGCAAAGGCAACAAGTGGGTATGGACACCGGAACATCAGATGGCGTTTGAAGAGGTTAAGGCAAGACCCCGTACTAGCGTGCCCGGACTTCGACAAACCGTTCACCCTGCAAACGGACGCGAGTGACCACGGCATCGGGGCAATACTAACCCAGGAGACGGAGAATGGCGAAAAGGTAATCTATTACTCAAGCAGAACGCTCAACGGCGCCGAGAAGAATTACTCTACGACTTACTCCGAGGAAACCACAAGGATACACTAACGAGGATACAATCACAAGGATCCACAAACAAGGACAACATCAAGGATATAGCGAGGCAGCTGGATTGAACATCAGGCCTAAGCAAGACTCATCCAAAAATACGCCAGGCAACAAGGATACGATCGCAAGGACACCACAAGAATACAATCACAAGGATACCACAAGGATACACCAACAAGGGTCCACCAACAAGGACACAACACCAAGGATACAGATACAAGCCAAAGCGGGAACCTAAAAGATCCCAGAACCACGACGGCCAAGGTCTCGCGAAGAACTAAACCAAACTAAGTCGTTGCCATGTCGAAGAAGGAGGGAAGACGGCACAGCAAAGAGAGCTGTACCGTAGTAGCAAATGGGCGCCCAGGAAAAATAACGGGAACGAACAAAGAGGACGGCTCGAAACCGAGGTTTCATCGGAGGCGGAGCGAGCGACAGCCTGGCATTCGAAAAAGTCATCATGAGCTCAAGGGTTACCCGATCAGAAGCGCGCAGGAGGATGGCTGCCCAGCAGCATCCGGAAGAATCCAGCCCGGGGCAAGGATGGTCGACCATCCGTCGGCCCACCCAAGCTCCGCGGCGGATCCCGACGCAGGCCAGGGATAAGGACCCCATGCCGGAGCCCGCGGTCAGCTCCGATAGCGACGTGGAGGTCATCGGCGAGGGAAAGGAGGAAGAGAGAGAGTGGCGCCTCCGCAACGCGACGGACCCAACCCGGTCGTGGTTGAGGGACACGCCAGGCGGAGGAGGTCCCAGCCGAAGTCCAAAGTGGAGGCCCCATTAGACCACGCTGAGGCTGTCATCCGGGCCACTGTAGAGCACCAGCGGAAGCTGAAGGCGGAGAGGGAACAGCAGCAGCAGCAGGAAGAGCAGCGGCAGCGTGAGCGACGGCGGGCGGAGGATACGGACCGACGGCGATTTATGCGGCAGGAGGCCGAAAAGGCGCACCGACGGCACCTGCAGGAGCAGGCTGAAGTCTAGCGTCTGCTGAGGAGGGCGGAGGAGGAGGAACGCCAGTTGTGGGAGACCCCACAGGTGGCTCCCTTGACCCCGCGATATGCCCCGGGGGAACGCGACCCGACGCCAGTCGACCTCGAGGAGTCGTGGATTCCGTCGCCACCGCGCTGGATCCCGGAAGTGCCACCCACACCCCGATATGAGGGGATATGGGAGCAAGGCGCGACGACGGAGGGCATTCCCGAGGCCATGGAGGAGGCGGAGCAGTGGAGGCCAGCGCGACCGCCAATACCGCGGTATGAGCAGCAGCAGCCGCCACAGTCCGAGCCGCAGCAGCAGCAACCACAGCCCGAGCCGCAGCAGCAGCAGCCGCAAGCCGAAACGCTGCAGCAGCGGCCGCAGTCCGAGCCGCTACACCAGCCGTCGCAGGAGGCGACGTTCGTACGGACCGACATCCCGGCGGCCCACGTCAGCCACAGCACGCGGCAATTCCTGACGGAGGGTGTTCGATGGCGGCAGCAGACCGTCATTTGGACCTGGCCGGAGGGTCCCGCGGAGGACGATGAACCTCCGGCGGAAATGCGGATTTGGGAGGAGGCCCCGCAAGGAAATCCACGAGACCCTCGGAAAAGGGGCAGGCCGGAGGTCTGGACGCCGCCGACGCCGAGCACAGGTCCACCGACGCCGGCAGGGACAGAAACGGAGCGCGACGAGCCGTTGGAGAAGGGGCCCTGGATATGGCCCGAGCCCAGTGGAAGCGGCAGACCCGGGCTGCAGCGACAGCACTCGTCTCCGGTGGCGACGACCGCGGTGAAGCGGCCAAAGCTGATGCGGCAAGTGTCCGCGCCCACAAGCGGAGAGTGGCGGAAAGTCGCCCAGGACGAGTGGCCAGCGGGAATCATGCAGGAGCCCGAGGTGGAGATGGCGCGACGGAAAGGCGGCAGGCGATGCGCCCGTGTCGCTGTGGGTGACCGCGCGTATCGGGTGCGACTATGCGCTAGGGACGTTAGGGTTTTCCGCCAATAAATACACAATGCAAACCGAGAAACGAAAACGAGTGTTTACGGAGGGGTAACCGACACGAAAGCACGCACGAAGGTCGGCTGAAACAAAGCAGGGGCATACATAAGGTGGCAGCAACCTGAAATAAAACAAAAGGTTAGCTTCAGGAAAGAAAAGGGAACAACATAGCCAAATACTCACCTGTTGCGTGTGGCAGCTGCCATCCATGGGATCATCTGCCGTTCCTACTCTCGCGGGCATTGCCAACGTAGAGCAAAGCCTGATCCGCTGAGGACATGTCAAGAGCAAGAAAGAGAGAGGAGAAGGAAAAGTTTAGAAAGAAGGAAAAAGGGAAAGAAAGGTGAAAGAACTTACCGAGAAATTTAGCTTCATCATCATGAACTAGGGACGGGGGCACCTCGATTAGGCGGTCGATTGGCACGTACGATAGTGCGATCGATGGGCACAAAGCAAAATGGAAACATCGTTCATGAGAAATATCGCAGCGATCAGGTGGCAACGCCACGCCTGCAATATCGATAACTGATGGTAAATATCGGTTCCAAGCGGAACCAGATCAGAGATCGTCGCGGGAAAGTCAAACTGCGGGCCCGCTGGCACATCGATAGCCGATGGTTATCGATGCCCAGTGTGGCCAGATGGAGGATCGGCGCGGGAAGTTCAAAATTTGCTGCAGAGATGCCGACTTGCGCCGTAGAAACTCTCGGAGTTGAAAGCGTCGAAGGAGCGCCGAGGGAAGCAACGAAGGAGCGCCGAGGGAAGCAACGAGGGAGCGCCGGGGGAACGAGCAGAACATCACAAGGACTCGAAGGCTAGAAATACGAGAAAACGCCGGAGAGCAGGAGCCGAATTTTAAAATTTCCCGAAGTAAGGGGGGAATGTGAGGAGTTGAATAACTCATCACAAATAGCAGCAGCTAAAATAAGTGATGGCCGGCCGCTTACCAGTTACGCGGCGAATTAGCATAGTAGGCGCGGCGAAGAGCAAGTGGAGAATGAGAGGTTGGAGACTTCGAGGTTAGGAGAGAGAACTCTGCCAAAGAGAGTTTGGAGAGCAAGGAGCGGAGAGTGAGAGAGTGGAGACTTCGCAGGCAGAGCCAGAGTGCCGTGTGCAAAAAGGGAAATAACGGATCTGCACCGGACTTTGGACTCTGCCGTGAACTTTGGACCAGGAGGACAAGTGCCACATCTCGGCAGCGGAGCGGCACACAGGCGTGCCACATGCACCAGAGGAATCAGCAGGACGGCAGCAACACGCAGAAATACAATTTGAGGCCGTGCGATAATGGCAACGGGCTCAAACAGGAGCCAGGGACTTTGGACCCGGAGTGGAGAGATTCAGCGGGCAGAGCGCAAGAGGGAAATAACGGTTCCCGGAGGCCCTATATAAAGCCGCCGGGCGCTGGCAACAGGATCAGTCGATCAAGAGTGTGGATCAAGATCAGTCGATCAAGATCAGTCAATCAAGATCAGTCAAGATATCAAAGTGAGCAAGTCAGCCAGTACAGTGAACTACAAGTGAACAGCAACAAATCGAGTCGTCGGAAGCAGCGCCGTGAGAGCCTACAAGGAGCAAGATCGCTACGTCGAGACGTTCGGGATTGGATAATCAGGAATCTCCGAATTGAGACACAGGTAGCTGAGGTCCATTGGCCATCACACGGCTAAGTCAAGGCGAACTGTTCATACTCCTGTACGACTAAAGCCTCGCATCGCGCCTGGCGTGTCCCTCAGAGTCGAGCAGTGACGTCCTGCGACAAGAGATCGTGAACTCGGGGCGAGAGTCGTCCCAAACCCAGGGGCCTTGTTTCAAGCACTACTCTGGCGGGTCCAAGCGTCAGCCCAGTCCGTCAAGTGGAAATCGAACAGGTCCTGGCACGACCAGCCAGAAAGGGCGAGCCGTAGGCCGGTCATCATTTTAAGGCGCTGTTCTAGAGAGAATAGGCCAGTTGTCAGCTCAAGGCGCTGTCCTGTAGAACGCAGCACCTGTTCACCCTAGTCTGAGAACGGTGACGCTTCCCTAAGCCCGCACGCCTGATCTCCTTGCGAGTCCGAGGCGCTACGAGCAGTCGTCCAGTCAACGCACCCGAGACGAGCATCGCCGAGCATCTACAAGGAGCTACAGGAAGCTACGGGACCGGAGTACGAGATCAACAAGGAAGGCGATCACCAAAGGACACCGAGGACCACGAGTGGCGACACCAGAACCAACCGAGCCATCGAGCCCGCTGTAATCAAACCCGAAATAAACCCTATTCGAACCCGTGAATTCTGTGCTTTCTCACTGATCTACTGGGCGGTCACGTTTATATACATTTTGTGGGACGAACACATAACTACTCTGAGCTAGCCGCACGAATCTCGTAGCGAGCAGACATACAAAATCAGTTCGTTACAAAGTATCAGAAATAGATTTTAGATTGCGTTCAAAATCAAATTTCTGTGATCTTGCTTTCTTGGACCTGACGGTCACCCTTACACCACGACCTCTAGACTACCTTGAAAACTCCTTGCTAGTACTGACATTTGGATTATCAGTTATAAATAGATTGGGAGACGAAGAACCATCGGAACTATCCACATTCATAACATGACCACATAGAGGGACATTAATATCTTGATCAGCGGCAGACATGATGACGACCAGCAGGGCGGCCGGCCAGCCAATGCAGGCGAGGCCGATAAACGCGATGCGTTAATGAAATCCAAGTACGAAAGCACAAGTTACACGACGTGAAGTCCAAACAGAACCAAGAGATAAAAAAAAATAGAAAACAAATTTTTATAAAATTTTTATGAAACACGGGATCTCGAGATAAACACAACCGGTTAGCTTGACATTAAAGTCGGAATCCCTAAAATACTAGCCAAACCAGCGACAGGCGGCAGATAAGATGCTGACACAAGTCCCTAAAGAACCATGGGCAACGCGAATTTTGTGTGCCCTCTGCCAAGATCGAAGCACGGTAACCAAATGTTGTTGGTGCTAATCGACCGTTTCTCAAAATGGAAAGAATTGGTGCCATTACAAACCGCAACAGCAGAAACACTGCAAAAGGCGTTTAGAGAACGAATAATCCCTCGGCTTGGAGTTCCAAAAGTGGTGATTACGGACAACGGGGTGCAGTTTCCCAGTCGGACAGTTAAGAAGTTTCTTCATAACATGGGAATAAAACAACAATTCACGGCACCATACACCCCTCAAGAAAATCCCACCGAGCGAGCGAACCGAACCGTAAAAACCATGATTGCACAGTTTGCCGGACAAAACCAAAGGAACTGGGATGAAAAATGGCCAGAGATAATGCTAGCAGTTTACTCAAGCGTATCCGAGTCCACAGGATACTCTCCTTCCTTTCTGACGCTGGGCAGAGAACCACAGCTGCCAAACGCGTTGTACGACAGAGAAACACTGGGCAGAAGGTTACGCGGCCAAACTAGCGCCGAGATATGATGGTCCATATCAGGTAGTCGATTTTGTATCCCCAGTGATTTGCAAAACTCGACATCAAAGAGGCAAGAAGGAACGCACCGTGCACATCAGCGATCTAAAACACAAAGGAACCAGCGAGAACCACGAAACACAGCTGATGGAACAGAGCGAGGAACCACGGTCCGCAAATACATGCAGCAATGACCAACCGTTAAATCTTCAGGACAAAGCCTACATCAACGGAAAGATGAGGTGGGCGGACAGTAAAACAATCGTTTAATCGTCAAGCGAGTACACAACCACCATTGTCCAAGACTGTACATCCGTTTAATCGTCAGGCCAAAAGCCGGAGTCAATGGAGCACACCACACACTAAGACGCTGATCGTTCGAGTACACACCTGAGACAATGACGAACAAAGGAACAGGATTACAAGTAGCCGTTTAATCGTCAGTCCGAAGCCGGAGTCAACGGACCAAGCCAAGCCGGTACATTTGAACACAGTTGTAGAAGCGTTTTAGACATAATTTTAACCACAGCTCTGTGCCAAAGAGACAGTAAAGCTTGATAGCTATACGAATTATTTTTTTTCGGAGTCCGAAGCCGGAGTCAACGGCCCAAGCCAAGCCGGTACATTTGAACACAGTTGTAGAAGCGTGTAAGACATAATTTTAACCACAACTCTGTGCCGAAGAGACAGTAAAGCTTGATAGCTATACGAATTATTTTTTTTCGGAGTCCGAAGCCGGAGTCAACGGCCCAAGCCAAGCCGGTACATTTGAACACAGTTGTAGAAGCGTGTAAGACATAATTTTAACCACAACTCTGTGCCAAAGAGACAGTAAAGCTTGATAGCTATACTGTAGCCTGCCAGAATCAAAGAGAACAAATCACGCACTCACAATAAAAAAAAATTGTTGCAAAAGCTGAAAGAAAAGCAGGAAGTGAATACAGGTCTGCCGCGAGTACCAACTCATCACGGCCAAACAAACCCACAGACAAAGCAACAACCAACCAGATCAACAGGCAACTACAACCGGCCGGGGCATTGACCCCACCTCAAAGGCAGCAAAGGGCACAAGGGCAAGATGGCTTGAGCTGAAAAATGATGGAAAATTTGAACGCAAAAACAAACAGAAACTGCACTTACCAAGTCATTTTGCCAATTCACCATATGCTTAGGGATGAGGGGCGCCACCGATATTTGGCGATCGATTGGCACTATCGTATAACAGCCGATCGATGGGCACGAATCAATGGAATTATCAGCATATGAAACGTCACACTAATAAACATCGCGATGACTAGGTGGCAACGCCGCCCCAAGGCTATATCGATATGCAAGTTGTGTTATCGATCGCAAGAGATTGTGTGATCAAAACGACCGAGAATCATACTGGAGCGGAATATGCAAATTTAAACGACAACATTGGGAAACGAGAAATGTTGCGTCGACGAGGGAAGCATCGCGGGAGAATATGGAGACCGATGGATCGGCGCAGTCTAACTCAACAATAGCTTCAGGCGTCGAGGGAAGGATCAAGGAGACTCAATGGCTACAAGGAAACACAGGATAAAAGCCGGAGAGGAACAACAGAAATTCGTACTGCTAAGAAGGAAACCAAAGCGAGGAGAAGAGCGAGAGGACTCAAAGGCTACAAGGATACACAGGGTAATAGCCGGAGAGGAGGATCGATCTTACCTTCGTTATCCGAAGAAAGGGGGGAATGTGAGAAGTTAAATAACTCCACACAAAGAGACCCAGGAATAACTCCATCTAGACCTGCCAGTTGCTACTCACGCAAATAATTCGCGTGGTAACTGCAACGCAGGAAAGGAGAGTTTGGAGAAAGCAGTTAAAGAGAGAGTGGAGAGAAGTACGGAGAGAGTTTGGAGGGTACGAGGAGAGAGAGGGTACAGAGTACGAACCCAAAGAGAGTTTGGAGAGATTTGGAGAGAGGCGTCAGAGCGAGAGCGCAGGCGTGCCGCGAGCGAGGAAGGAACGGTACAGCGCTGCAAGTTGGACTTCAGTGTGGGGCCGTGCGCAGAGGGCAAAAGGTCGAACGGTAAATCCGCGGACTTTGGACTCGGAAGTGGAGAGACGAAAGGGAGAGGCCGAGGATTAGCGGGACCCGGAGGCCTATATAAGCGGGCCCAGCGCTGGAATCAGTGAAAGCCAAAGTCAAGGATATACAACCGTGAAAACCAGCCAGGAGCAAGATCGCTACGTCAAGACGTTCGGGACCAAGCAAGTCAACGAATTGAGACCCAGGAAGCTGAGTTCCTAAAAGGCGACACACGGCTAAGTCTGCAGGACATCAAGGTTGGCTGTAATACCGACCATCCAGACTATATTGGCTGTGATACCGATTAGTCCGGCTACGTTGGCTGTAATACCGATCAGTTGCGCAGGTTATAAGCGGACTTGGCACGGGCATCACCACCAGCAGAGTGAAGAGCACGAACAGCGGACTTTAAGGGAGCAGCGTGGAACAACGTCGCAGCTAGTCGCGCAGGACGTCGACGAGCAACCAGGGACCGCGCCAAGAGCCAAGATTCTGGTACGATCGCAACAGCCAGGAGGAAAGACTAGGGTGGAACGTTCGTCTTTCTCTGGGCGTTAGCTACAGGGACTGCTGACGTACTCTGGCCGTAGTACCGGAGCGTCAAAGGAAACTAGGGACAGGAAGCTACGGCTGGCAGGACGAAGGTCTTGCAAGCGTGGTGCCTGTTCACCCTAGTCCGAGAACGGTGACGCTTCCCTAAGCCTAACGGTCCAACTACACGCCCTCGTGTACGAGTGGCAGCGAATGTTTCCGGAGCGGCCAGGACCAACAGAAGCGAGGAATCACCGAGTGGCGTCGCAGGAGCAGTACCAGCACGAGACATACATAAGCATTGTAAAACAGAGCCGTAAATAAACGCCTCCTTAACCGAATTCTGAAATGTTGTTAGTGTTAACCGGGCGGTCACGTTTATATAAATTTGGTGGGACGAACGCACAATCTACAATCTAGCCGCACGGACTTCGTAGCGAGCAAACTATAAAAATCAGTTCGTAACATCAATATGCACATGAAAAGGAATTGGAGAATATGCAATATGGCCGCACGTTAAAGGAGACGAAAAAATAAAATTTTAGACAAATCGTACAGAAAGTCAAACGAATTATTTTTTTTCGGATGGCTGACTGTTGACCGGCAGTTAATAAAAAAAAATAATAAATTGACAGTTATCTGGCTCGAATGGATCAAAACATAAATAGTTGGGACGTCGCAAATCGTCGATCGTAGGCAACTTTTTTGGGCGTTGCGGCTGTTGCCCTTAGCCGGTGGCAAGCTTTGGGGGAGAGATAGTAAAAGCTATGCTTCAGAGCGCTGTGGAGAGATTTCGGGGAGCGGAAAAACGGGAGGGCCTGGAATCGCAAGCGTCGAGTGCAAGCGAGTAGGCATTTGAAAAGAGGGAAGAGCGGCCAAGTGAAGAGCGGGGAGAGGGTGTAGCCCGAGCAAAATCACTTTTTTGTAATTATTTTATTTTTATTTTGAAAAATATATTTGAAATATTATATATATTTCCGATTTAGCGTCGCTTGTGAACGGTTGTGTTTACCTGTGCTCTGAGTTTTTGATTTATTTTTGTGATTTTTTCGCAAGTGTTTTGTGTTTAGCTTACTAACAAAGTTTGCCTAACAATCGCGTTAGTGTTTTAAATAGATCTCCCTGTTTAACGGGTATGTGGTTTTAGTTATTTTAACAATTTCCATTAGATTTGTTTAATATCTTGGCTTTGTTGGTGTTATTTTGCACTCTCTAAATTTGCTCTTGTATTCTCTCTTTCTCTCCCTCTCTTTTCCGCTCTATTATAACTGTAATTTCGCTCTCTCGGAACCTGCCAAATTTCCTGTAGACTCTTGGGTGCTTTTCTCATAGTCTCTCTCTCTCTCGCTTTACATTGTAACTGTTCGTTCGTTTAGTTGTTGGTGCCCCACAAGCCACGCTCAGTCGATTGAACATTTTTTCTCTCGCGCTCTCTTGCTCTCGACTTAATTCGCGATCTCGCGCTCTTATACTTTCGTGTTTTGTGTTTTTTTTGCGGTTTTGGAATTTGATCCCAGTGCCAAATTTACTCGAGGTATATTTTCCAAATTTTATTTTCTATTTCTTTAAATAACCTTTTTTACCTATAAAATGGCCCTTATCTGTACAAAGAAAAGTTGTTCTCTTCCGACGTCAACCAAAGATTCTTTTGTTATCTGTTGGCTCTGCGATTCGGTCATGCACGTCAAATGTGCAGGATTTACTGGCAGAGTTAAAGACTTCATTGAAATGCGTACCGGTCTCATGTGGGCATGTGAGTCCTGCAAGGAAATGACAGTCGAAATGAGCAGCTTTATGAGGCAGACTCGAGACGGACTATTGAACCTTTCTCGAGTTTTTAAACAGCTCAATGACGGGTTCAACTCAGTTTGTGACCAATTTAATAATAAGAAATTATTATTAACCGAGTCGCCTAAACGCAAAAAAGCCAGCTCAGGGGCGGTTAATAAGACCGTGAAAGAAAACAAAACATTGAACTCGGTAGCTGCAGCAGTTCCGGTCGACACAGGGGTAAGCGAGCCACCTGTGCCTATGGTTACAGCCAGTTCCGGAGGTGACTCTGTTTCTGGATGCCAACCTGAGTCACAGAAGTCGGTGCTGACTGTAGATACAGTAGGAACCGCTTCTGGGTCCCAGCCAAGTGAGGTTCGGACTGCTGCTGGGGGGCGTAAGAAACTTTCAGTTGTTCCACATAGGAAGCAATTGTTTGTTTCTAGATTTACCCCGGATACCAAATCTGAGGATGTTATGGAATTCATACGTGAAAAATTCCCATCCGAGGACATTGAAGTTGAACAATTTCGATTTTCGTACGCCCGTAGGATATCTTCTTTTAAAATATTTGCTCCGCCTGATGTGTTTAATGTACTACTTTCTGAAAGCTTTTGGCTTAATGATGATTTGGTAATAAAAGAATTTGTTCCCAATAAACCGAGAACAAATAACAGGCCTCCCACTGTGCCTAATAATCGGCTTTCCACTGTGCCTAATAATAGGTCTTCCGCTGTGCCAAAAAACTAACAGGTTTATTTTTGGCTTATCAAAATGTTAGAGGACTAAATATGAAGCTACCAAAGCTTTATGCTGACTCCTCTGCATTTACTGAAGATATTTTGGCTTTTACGGAAACTTGGCTAAAACCAGAGATATCTGACTCTGAAGTTTTGTCAATGAACTTTAACTCCTACAGGACCGATCGCTTCCCGCGTAGGGGGGGTGGTGTACTGATTGCCGTTACCTCTAGTTTAACATCGGAGAGACTTAACATTCATATCCCTAACGATATTGAATTTGTTAGTGTCAAAGTTTCCATTCAATCCTTATCTATTTTTGTAACCTGCTCTTATATTCCTCCTGGCTCTGATTTAATAATTTATGAGCACCATCTGTCTGCTATAAAATCTGTTCTATCCTTTCTTTCCAACAGAGACCTTTTGATTGTTTTGGGTGACTTTAATCTCCCTAATATCTCTTGGTCTCTTCCCACTGACTCACTTGTCGCTACTCCTTTATCCGCCCATGATTTTGTGGATGGCCTTTTAGAATTATCGTTACAGCAAGTAAGCTTTATACGAAATTCATTAAATAGACAATTAGATCTAGTATTTGTTTTAGATCCGCATGAAGTCACTGTAGCTAGAATTGACGCACTTGTTGTACCTGAAGACTTATATCATCCAACTTTGGAATTGACAATTGGCATCCCCTGTACTGATACCCTTTCTCCTTTAGTTCCTCAAACTAAAAGGAGATGCTTTCGTAAATGTGACTATAATAAACTAAACTACATGATTTCGCAATATAATTGGACTGATTTGTACAATTGCATGGATATTGACAGTGCAATTGAACTTTTCTATAGCGTTTTAAACACTTTTTTTGACGAATGCGTTCCTGACAGTCTTCCTCCGAAGCTAAACAGGCCTCCTTGGTTTAACAATGCGCTTCAAAGACTTAAAAATCTTAAATCCAACACTTATAAAAAGTATAAAAAAACGGGTAAGCCATCTGATTTTGCGAAATTTGTTGTGGCTCGTTCAGATTTTAATGTTCTCAACAGTCATTGCTATTCCATGTATTTAAATCGATGTAAATTCGAGTTTTCAAATGATCCAAAGCAGTTTTATAACTTCGTTAATGCCAAGCGTAAGTCTTCGGCATTGCCTTCATCGGTACGTTTAAACTCAAAAGAGGCATCGTCGGATTCTGAAATTGCGGATTTATTTGCCGAGTTTTTCCAAACAACTTATAGTTCGGCTGCTTGGTCAAACCCTATCTACCCTAACCCCTTAAATAGGGCTAATTGTATTTTTACCCCTGTAATTACCGAAAGTTCTCTTTTAAAGGATTTAGCAACAACAACGCCAACGTATTCTCCCGGTCCTGATGGACTCCCTGGGAGTGTGCTTAAGTTTTGTGCTTCAACCATTTGTAAACCGATTCTTAAACTTTTTCATTTGTCTATTTCATCATCAGTTTTTCCAACTATCTGGAAGGACTCTTTCATTATTCCACTCCACAAAAAGGGTGCGAAGGCGGATGCCCAGAATTATAGAGGCATTTCTAAATTGTCGGCAATTCCTAAAGCATTTGAATGTATTATTACTTCTCATTTGCAGCATTTATGTTCCTCGCTAATATCACCGTGTCAGCATGGTTTTGTTAAGCGAAGATCGACCACCACCAACCTTCTTGAACTGTCATCTATTGTAATAAATGGATATAAGAATAACATGCAGACTGACGTTATATATACAGATTTTAGTAAGGCCTTTGACTCTGTTAACCACTCTCTCCTTTTATTCAAATTAGATCAGCTTGGGTTTCCATGTAATCTATTAACTTGGATTTCAAGTTACTTGAATGGTAGGACTCAGAGGGTTATATTTAAGAGCGCTGTTTCTAAAATGATCAACGTGACATCTGGAGTTCCTCAAGGTAGTCATTTAGGCCCTTTGCTGTTTACTTTGTTTATTAACGATCTTCCCTCTATTGTAGCTCATTCTCGTGTACTAATGTACGCTGACGATGTTAAGCTTTGTTTATCATATAAAGATGTAGGGTCCGGTTTCAACTTACAGTCAGATATTGATTGTTTTCAGGGATGGTGTGAGTACAATCTTTTAAATCTGAACTGCCTTAAATGCAACGTTATGACTTTTTATAGGGGTACTCCTACGTTTATTAGTTATTCTCTTCAAAATACACCACTCGACCGTATATATTCAATTAACGATTTAGGTGTTCTTCTCAACCCAAAACTTAAATTTGATTGCCACATAATGGCCACTGTCAATAAAGCTATGAGTGTTTTTGGGTTTATAAAGCGTTGGTCAAAGGAATTTGATGACCCTTATACAACCAGATTATTATATACCTCCCTTGTCCGTCCTATTTTGGAATATTGTTCTTCAGTTTGGAGTCCACAATATCAAGTGCACATCGACCGTATTGAGTCGGTGCAAAAAAAATTTCTCCTTTTTGCCCTTCGTAGTTTGAACTGGGATCAAAACGTAAGGCTACCTTCCTACCAGAGTAGATTACTATTGCTTAATTTACCTACACTTGAAAACCGTAGAATAATGCTTGGTACTATTTTTATGCAAAATCTTATAAAAGGTGATATTGACTCCGTAGAACTGGTAAACCGTTTAACTTTTAATGTTCCCGTTAGACTAACACGAAATTATTACCCTCTTAATTTGCCTCGATGTACATCAAATTTTACTCTGCATGAGCCCTTTCGTGTTCTATGTAAAAATTATAACAATCTTTATCATTTAATTTGCACTTCAACATCTATCCCCGTATTAAAAACTAAAATTGTATCTCATTTGCTTCAATCTTAGTTGTAGTATTTGTAGTACTTGTTTCATATATTTTCCTCGCGAACTCGCATTTTTGCCCTAATTGATAAAGGGTCCCGCGCGTAACAAGCACGTGCTTGGTATCGTTGGGCCACTTGTTTGTACTGCTCGTAGTGCATCAACGTCCATCCTATAAAACGTATTTCAAAGGTATATTTAAAAAATATATTTAAGAAATATCAACACGTGTCCCACTGAGACCATTTTTGCTGAGCCTTGGGGAAGAATCACCCAACCGGTGGACATGGTAACTGGTGACTACTAACGTCCCATCATATAACTGCCATATAAATCGATTAACTTTCTTATTGTTTAGAAGGTGCTTTGAAAAATGTTTTCGTTTCATATTGTAAATCCAATTTTCGCTGTTTTTTTATTTATTTTTTTTCTTGTAGTCCTTTTATTTAAGTCTATGATCTTCGTTCGAAGGGTATTTTAATTTTGGTCAAAAGTTTTAACGCAGTAACGAAACTGTTTGTGCATACGCGAAAGTAGACACACAGACGGGTCTACCGAGGAACAGTGACAATTTGCACTATCGGCACGGAGACGCTTTGGAATTATAAGGCCACATCCCGAAGGTCAGAAAGAAGGCCCAGGTTGGCGGACTACGGGTTTGGTACGGCAATGCGGTTGTTGTGAGTAACAATGTTTTGTAGCTACGCGATTGTAGACACAGATGGGTCTGCCGAGGAACAGTGATAATTCGCACTGTCGGCACGGATACGCTTTGGAATTTGTTTGGATTTAGTTCCTCTTCCTAACGCTACAAGTGTAATACTTATAATTTAATGCGCTTGTCACACAGGACAAGTTTTGTGTCAATAATTTTAACTTAACTCTAATTCACAAATTTTAATTATACTTATATTAAATCAAAAGCTGGGGTCGCTATAATTATTTTACGTGATATTAGCTGCTTGGAAATGAGAAATTAATTTTGCCTTAAACTGAGTTGCACTACTGATATTTTGTATAAAGTTTGGTAATTGGTTTTATGACCTTATTAAATAGATAAAGAATTGCCGTTCAGAAAGCAGGGATCTATGCTTTATTTGAATTATTGTTTTTGTTCTACGCGAAGTGGAAAATCTAAGCGTTTCAAAGAGGTAGCTTGGTTCCTCAGTAAAAATTATTTTATGTAGGTATACTAACACTCTCATTTTCATCCAGTCTGCCGAGAACAGTTTAAATATTTTGTAAGCAAATCCTGTGACGTGATCAAATCGATGCAGAGTGAATACGAATCTCGCAATGTTATTATAGGCCACTTTAATTTTGTGCTGGTTGATTGAATCACTGTTTGCAAAAACTGCAACGTATATTTGTGGGTAAACAAAAAAAAGAGTTGCTCCCTAAACTGAGTGAGTGAACATATTCCTTCGAACTTGTTCTTTATTATTCACTTGTTCATTTTTGCTCACCTGCTCCTTTTTGTTCACTTGCTCAGTTTTGCTCTCTTACTTTTTCTTTTTGTTCACTTGTTCAGTTTTTCTCTCTTATTTGATTTTTTTAGTTCACTTGCTAAGTTGATCTCTTGCTGATTTTAGCTCAAATTTTTTTTTTATTTTACTATTTGGATGCATTTTGCATACGGTTTTACAATCAATCATCTGTTTCCTCAGAGCCAGTGAGAAATTTAAAGACAGAACAAGTGAGCAAGTAAACAAGTGAACAAGTGAGCAAGTGAACAAGTGAGCAAGTGAATAAGTAAGCAAGTGAATAAGTAAGCAAGGGAACAAGTGAGCAAACTGAGTGAGTTGAAAAAATGAGCAAGTGAACATGATCACCAAAATGAGCAGTTTTTACCCAACACTAGATTTCAAACCTGGTAAATTGTTCTAAGTAGTCCATACGTTTTCCCTACAGCTGTGTTAATGTGATCACTCCAGGTCAGCGAACTGTTAAAAATAAAGCCCAAGTTAGTGGCCTTATCAACGTATTCAATGGGTATGCTATTTAAAACTAAGGGCTGGATGGAGTTCAAGCTAATTTTCTTTTTGTAAATTATGAGGCAATTGGATATCGCCGGATTAAGGCCTAAGCCGTTACCTTTTGTCCTGTTGCTTATTTGGACCAGTTCACTATTACATATTCACACTCATCTGTTCTATGTAGGAGACGACATCTGGACATCGTCTGCGTACATATGGACATTACAAATTGATAGCAAGGGAGGGAGATCATTCACATAATAATAAACAGCACGTTTTAGAGATACAAAAGAAGACGAGACATTTGAAATTAGAACAGACTGACGACGATTTAGTAGATATGAATACATAAGTTTGACGCCTGTTTTTGAGAATCTTAACTGATTTTTTATGTATGTATGTGTGTATGTTCTGCTGTCGCACTTTAAGTGTGATTCGAGGGAAAAATAAAAATACCACTTCACACAACACATTTGAAATGCGTGGTTAAAAAATCGATTATATCGAAAATTGATTCTTTTGCACCATTTTTTGTAAATTTTAAAAAAGATTTTTCTGTATGCAAAATCATGCTGCACCGATCAGCTTTATATTTTGAAACGGTTATACAGTTTTCGTTTGCAGTGTTTTAAACGACCGATAAGATAAAATCCAGCCTAAAATTTTCCTTCTTTTCAAAAATGTTCTTTTACTTATAATATGAGCGTCCACTTATGGGCAATCGTATTGCTTAAATTTATTCAAATTAGAATTGGAGACAGTAATTTTTTTTAACTGTAAAAGGATGAACATCCCATCACATTAAAGATGGGTTTGTACTTTTCAAATTTCATAAATCTTAGGAATTTTGTAAATTTAAAATAGGTAGCAACGATCTGCATACATATTTGCATAGTTTTAATCTTAATTGTCGCAGGCGAAGCTGCGGGATACCGAACCTGCTAGTAGTCAATATTCTTAAAGTCTCTAAATACTATTGATCCGGCAGTGTATTGCAGGTCAAACTTGTAGGTCAGATATATGAGATCATGTTTTGAGAACGATGGCTGATCATATACATAAACTTCTGCAATGTCTTCAGCAAAGAAAACATATAATAAAGAACTGCATGTTTTGTTGAAATGTGTTGGAAACACAGAGTTTACTAGCTTCATCCAAGACATCTTTGGCAAACCACGTTTCAGATGCACATATAATATCTACACCAGAATTCAAAAATGTATAACTGAACTCTTCAATTTTTCTGAGCAGACTTTGAGCGATTAAATGGCAAACTTTAAGGCCAGATCTCAGTTTGGTGAGGATCTGCAAAAGGGTATGGCTATTTGAGACTTCTAAATTGTCTTCTATTATAAATGTTTAAGCAAAATTGTCAGTTGCGCACGCATTATGTATGAAATAAATCATTGATAAGATTCTGCATAGAACATAAAAAAAACAAAGCGACCTACATTAATTATACCCGTTACTCGTAGAGTAAAAGGGTATATTGTATTCGTGCAAAAGTATGTAACAGGGAGAAGGAAGCTTTTCCGACCCTATAAAGTATATATATTCTTGATCAGGATCACTAGCCGAGTCGAACTAGCCATGTCCGTCTGTCCGTCTGTCCGTCCGTATGAACGCTGAGATCTCGGAAACTATAAAAGCTAGAGGATTGACATTTTGCATGCATATTCTTGGAGTTCCTACGCAGCGCAAGTTTATTTCAAAATGGTGCCACGCCCCCTCTAACGCCCTCAATCGCCCTACACCATTTTTTGAAAGGTGTCTGGCGCCCACACCATTAAAGATATTGGAAAACTAAAAATGCAGTTTTATTGTGACTATCAATACCTATCGAAATGTAGAAGAAATTTTTCAAATCGGACCATTCGTTAAAAAGTTATGCCTGATCAAAGATTTTATATATCTATCTCCCTCGCACTCCCTTAGCTGAGTAACGGGTATCTGATAGTCGGGGCACCCGACTATAGCGTTCTCTCTTGTTTTAAATCTAACAAATACAAAGACTATGATTGAAGGTTTAACATAAAGAATTGAGAGAAACTTATTATTCTCGAAATAAGTTCCTATGCGCGCCGCCCACATCGTTGCTCAGCTCAGAAAGCTCGAGCGAGCTTTGAATATATCGAGGTTCCCCTCCTTCGCTCAGCTTCACGTGGACCACTCCACGGCGTGTAAAAGCTGCTGTAAGCTGCTTGTGTTTTTTAAGTCGCATGGCTTCTTTGAAGAATTCATAATTATATTTGGTCAGCTGTTCGTTCATATACATCAGTGCTGGCGACACAAACCCTATCAGCTGTAGGCTAAGTTTGACTTTTTTGTCTCGCCGGTATACCCCAATTGCTCTCAGTACGGTCTGCAAATGATTGACCGGATTGTCGCGGACGTACCCTAAGATGGATTTGGCCACAGGAGTCAACATTCAATATCTACCAGGCCACTAAGAGGCCCTTTTTCTTTTTTTACCTCATTCTCCAGTTGAGTGATACGTTGAGTGAGGCTATGGATCTCGGTTGCCATCGCCTGGAACTTCTCCTGTAGGTTGCTAAGGACGCGGGCCTCACAGCAGGGTCAAGTGTGTTCGTTGTGCGTTTATCGTCTCAAACATGCAAGCGCGGTGCTTAATAAACGTCAGTACAGGTTTGCCAGGTTTCCTCATATCCGCCTTGTGAGAAGGATGTATCCGTCAAAATCTTCCTTGCTTCACCGCAAAGAGAGCTCTGAAGAACGCGCAGCTTCTGGCTGGCTGAATAGGGACTAATTCTACAAATAAGACGTGGAATGTGGCCTAGGTATTCGCCATTAAATTCAGGAGTCTTTATTGGTTGGAGCAATAGATTTAGGCCATTTGAGTTTTAATGATGGACGTTGTTGCACTACGAGAAGTACAAACCAATGGCCCAACGACACCAAGCACGTGACTGTTACGCGTGTCAATTTGGACAAAAATGCGAGTTTGCGAGGAAGAATACTTAAAAAATAGAGACGGGACACATATATAACAAGAAAGGAAGTTAACTTCGGCAAGCCTAAGTTTATTCCTTAATTGATCGCTGCTGTTCCTGGGATTCCAAATATATTATTGCCTATTAAAACAGTTGATATTAAATTGTCAAAAATTAAAACGCCTACTTCCTACAAATATACAAAGTATTTTTATATATTTTTTGAGATTATTCCTATGGGAGCCATAAGATATAGTGGTCCGATCCGGTTCGCTCCGACATATGTTAGGTTAGGTTAGGTACGAACGGCTGCCAGACTATCGTCTGGCACACTTAGACCTCTGTGGGTCCGTTGTGATACCGTATGATCTAGTTTTTTCCCTTTTTTTCGGGATCCCCTGTCTCTTATGTCTCGTCCTAGAAGCCTAGAGAGCATTTCCGGATGATTAGCATGTCTTCCACCCTGAAGATTTTACAAAGGAGTTTAAGTCCTTAAGCTTGATCTCCGATATTTCGGCCAGATCGTTAAGAAAGGGGTATCCTAAGTGCTTCAGTCTAAGTCTGCAGAGGGCTGGGCAGAAGCAGAGAAGGTGTTCCACCGTTTCTTCTTCTTCCTCATCCCTACAGCTCCTACAAAAGTCATTTTTCGGGGCTTTTAGCCTGCCGGCATGTGTGCCGACTAGCCAGTGGCCTGTAAGGACCCTTACTAACATACCACACTCTGTGCGGCTGAGTTTGAGTAGTGCTGACGTTCTTTTATTGTTAATCATCGGCCATGTCTGGTGTGTGATATGACACTTTGGTGCATTCTGCCAATTAGTGTTAACTATTTTGATAAATTGATTTCTAATGTTTAGCTTGCAAGTTGCCATGGGCATACCGACACTCTCCTTTTCTGGAAGGAGAGGCATGATGGTGCCCTGCCTAGCTAACTCATCCGCTATGCAGTTGCCTACGATGTTCCGGTGAGCCGGAACCCATATTAGGCTGATAGTAAACTGTCTAGCCATCTCGTGGAGAAATTTGCGACAGTCTGCTATTGTTCGTAAGTTAGTGTTTGTCGAGTAGATTGATTTAATAGCCGCTTGGCTATCAGTATATATATTAAGGTGTCTACTTAGGCTGGTGTTCCCTAAGCAGTCGAGTGCCTCCTTTATAGCGTGTACCTCCGCTTGGAAGACGCTACAGTGGTCCGGGAGTCTGAATGACTTTTTGATGTCTAATTGTTCGGAGTATACCCCTCCGCCAACGCGCCCGTCCAATTTTGAGCCATCTGTGTAGAAGCAGATTGCGTCTGGCGAGCCAGGTCTGCCCTGCTGCCATTCCTCCCTATCTGGGATCAGGGCCTCGAAGGGTGTGTGTGTGTACTCATGAGATTTTCATAGGTCCGTTTTCTTGGGAATCGACTTATCATGCTGAAGTATATTGGCATGACCGTAAAATTGGGCTTTCCATTGCCCAGTATCCCTCAAACGAATGGCTGTCGATTTGGCCCTTTCCATGCCTGCTAAGTCCAGGCTCGGAAGGTTCAGGATCGCATTCAGCGCTTCGTTTGGGGTAGTTCTAAGGGCTCCACTAATACACAGAGCCGCCATCCGCTGTACTTTGTTTAGTGGAGTTAGGATACATTGTTTTTGTTGAGCGGTCCACCATAAAGCCACCCCGTATAGGAGGATTGGCTTGACTACCGCTGTGTAGATCCAGTTTACAATTTTGGGTGACATGCCCCATCTTAGCCCAATTGCTTTTTTACAGGAGTAAAGTGCAATGGTTGCCTTTTTGGTTCTCTCTTGGTTGTTTAAGCCCCATTTAAGGCGCTTATCTAATACCAACCCCAGGTATCTGGCGTGTTCGCTAAAAGAGAGATTGCAGTTATTTAATATGGGTGGGTTGAGTTGTGGGATCTTGTACTTATTCGTAAATAGAACAAGCTCCGTTTTTGAGGGGTTTATCCCGAGTCCCTTTTTTATCGTCCATTCCGATAGTATTTTTAGCTTTGCGGTCATAAGATCGCAGAGTGTTTGTGGATACTTACCATTAAAGATGATGGCGACATCGTCTGCGTATGCCACCACTTTGCATCCTCCTCCTTCCAGAATTCGCAGTAGTTTATTTACTGCGATATTCCGCAGAAGGGGGGATAAAACGCCCCCTTGTGGGGTTCCTCTGTTCACTAGTCTAGTTTGAGTTGAGGCCCCTAGTGCGGCCGTAACCATTCTGCTTATCAACAGTTTATGGATCAGCCCCACTAGTTGTGCCTCAACACCTAGTTCTGTGAGTGAATCTGTTATGGCGGTTGGTAATACGTTGTTGAAGGCTCCCTCTATGTCTAGGAATGCGATCAGTGTGTACTCCTTATTGTTGAGTGATTTCTCGATGCTACTTACCACGACATGTAGCGCCGATTCGGTTGACTTACCCTTGGTGTAGGCGTGTTGTGCCTCGGACAGTTGTGCCGGGTTTATGGTGGCTCTCAGGTGTAGGCTTAACAGCCTCTCGAAGCTTTTAAGCAGGAAAGATGTCAGGCTTATTGGCCTGAAGTCCTTTGCTGTGGTGTGGGTGGCCTTTCCTGCCTTGGGAATGAAGACCACTTTCGTTTCCCGCCATCTGGTAGGTAGCTCTCCTATCGCCAAAATGGTGCGGAAGATTTTACTAAGCCAATTTATAGCTAGCTGACCAGCTTGTTGGATATGTGCCGGCGTTATTCCGTCTGGTCCCGGCGATTTGTATGGTTTGAAGCCATTTAATGTTGCGGTCTGATATGAGGAGATCTAGATTAATCCCTTCTCCGCCAATTCTTTCTGGAGGACGCCCAGTTAATTGGCTTCCTGGGAAGTGAGCGTCTAGAAGTAGGTCTAGGGACTCGTTGCTAGAGTCCGACCAGGATCCATTCGCTTTCTGTAGATAGCCCAGGGGCGCGGCTGTCTTGGAGAGTATTTTCCTGAGCCTTGCAGCATCAGTCGTTTCTTCTATGTCAGAGCAGAAAGTGTGCCATGCGGCTCGTTTCGCTCTTCTAAGGGCCTTTTTGTACGAGGCTAATTCGCGCTTGTAGCATTGCCAGTTCGTTTCCTCGTTTCCTGCCTTTGCTCTGTTAAACAGGCCTCTACAGCTGGATCTGAGGATTGATAGTTGTTGCGTCCACCAGGGGGGTTTTTTCTTCCCCCTTGGTTTCCCTATTGGGCATGCAACTTTGAAAGCCGAGTTGCAAGCATTTGTGAAAATGTCTATTGTTATATCCAACTCATGTGGATCTGTTGTGCTTTCTGGCGGTTCCGTGGGAAGGATATTCGTCAGAACTTCTTTGTACATAGGCCAGTCAGCCCTTCTGGGGTTCGCGAATCTGACCAGCAAGGGTAAATCAAGGGACAATATTGTTTCAATGAATCTATGGTCTGAGAAAGAGTGCTGGTCGGAGACGAACCAGTTACTAACTGCACTTACTAGTGAATCTGATACCAACGTTAGATCTATGATCGTTTGGCACGCTTTGGTTATGAAGGTGGGGACGTTTCCCCTATTGCATAAAAATAGGTTCGAGTTAAGAATAAAGTCAAAAAGAGACTCACCTCTGTCGTTGTTGTTTGGGCAACCCCACTGGGTGTGATGGGCGTTGGCGTCACAGCCTATTACCAAACCTGTCTTGAGCTCTTCGCATTCCTTTGCCAGTCCTCTGACTAGCGCGTCTGGGGGGGTCTTCCTTTTCAAAGGCCATGTAGGCCGATAGCAGCCTAATGGAGCCGTGCTGCAGCTCCAGGCTTACTGAGGTGTTATCTCCGTTGCTGTAATTGCGAAGCAGAAATATATTTAGGTGCCTTTTGGCTAAAATGCAGGTTCGAATTTTACCTTGTTTGGGGTCAAGCATTAGCTTATACTCTTTTGTTCCCAGTCCAGCAACCTTGCCTCCTACCACCCAAGGTTCCTGTACCAGGACTAGGTCGGCTTCGCCCTGAGCCAGGCGAAGCTGTAGTGCAGCCGAAGCTGCCTTACTATGGTGGAGATTGATTTGCAGAAGTCTAAGCGTCATCTGCATCTGCAACCTCCACAACAGTGACGTCGGCCTCCTCCTTGCTCAGGTCTACGTCCTCGATAGCCGGTCCCAGCGCTCGGATTTCTCTACTAAGCGAGGAATCGGTAGAGTAGCCGTCCTCCGGCCCACCAGGTGCCTCCAACTCCTCGGCAAGCACCTGCTCGGCTGGGTTGCCTGCAGGGCTTCCGGCAGCATTCGAGTCGCCTTTATATACCTTCATGTATACGGCACTGAACCCGAAGTTCAGCTTGCCTCGAGCATCCTCGATTGGCGCCACCGACTCCTTATTTAGGACCAAGACCGCCTGGTTTACGTCCCCTTCGTGTTCCTCCACCTTGACGACTCTCCAGTCCTTCGTGGGGAGGTGCGGGTTACAAACTTGCAGCATATAGAGGATGTCCTCCGGGGCCTTCATAGCTGCAGGGAGCCAGATCCGGGCTCGGGGCCTACTAGGGACGTCGCACCAGTCGAGTGCGACAATATTCGCCCCCTCGTAGACCGCACCGAGCTTACTCGCTGCCTGCTTATATAGGTCAGCCGACCGCTGACTGTCGCAGGCTACCACCTTGACGCTGCCTTGGTACCATCCCGCGTCCATGCAGCAGGGCGGAGAGCATGGGTTTTCGCGGATCATGCGCAGGCATAAGATGGACAGGTGGGACTCCACTGCTTTCCACTTATTTCTGGGGATCCGTCCTTCCGGGTTTCCCTTATCGATAAGACCGAGTAGGACTCGATCTTTGGTGATCTCCGCGAAGGAGACCGAGGGCTGGACCTTTGATCTCTTCGCCGACGGTCCGGGTAGCTCGAGGGATCGTTGCCGCTTCGTCTGAGCACCTTCCTGTGTGGGCTTATCCTGCCCATAGTTGGGAAGCACCAACTCTACCTTCTTCAGCCATTCTGGCGAAGGTGAGGCAATGTTGCTCCTTGTATGTGAGCGCAGAGTCTGAGCGGCAGTCCGTCTTTCTGCGTAGGTGTATTTGCCACCAGTGGGTGGCCCGATCGTCTTGGCTGTGCCTACCGCTGGTTTTGGCGCAGATGCGCCTTTGGTGCAGTTGCTCCTGAGGCGGACGTATCGGCAGCCGGCTTTCTGCCACCCAACACCCCCAATTTGGGATGTGGTCCCTTCCGGACCGTGCTGGTGCTTGCGTTGGAGCCAGTGCTCGGCATTTCTGTGGGTTTTTTAAGAGTTCCCGTCTCTGTGTTAATTTGTGTTATTTTGTTAGTTGTCTCCATGTTAGATCCCACGAGTTGCGGAGAAGGGGAAGGTCCACCCGGGCAGAGATCCGCGATGCCCGGGTAAGGCGGTAATTAGAACAGGGGGTCGCCATGTCCCTGAGCTCACCGTTCAAGACTGGGCTAGTTTTTGACCCGGGCCCCCAGCCAGGCTGACTCTCGGCACGGTCCGAATTACGCCTTAGTCCGGCCCGGAGTGAGATGTTGTTTGGGAGAGGATGGGGGTAGGTGGTGTGTAGGGTTTTTGGGTTTGTGTAGAGCAACTATTTAGATGCGGCTGAACAACTCGCATCGTCGGTACTGCGTCGATGCAAGATACCCGCTGGCTGTCCGGGGCTGATTATTTGCTGGGGCTTCCGTCCACGATTCCGTGATTGACCTCTGCCACCAGTTTATTCACAGCTGACCTACGGAAGTAGAGGTCGTTCGCTATCCGCAACCTGCGACCCGCTCGGTTGCCCCAGCTGGGCGGCTTCGGAACCATCTCACAAGTTCTTCAGGCCGAGGACATATGTTATACCTGCAGTAGAAAGAAGAAAGCTAGTTTCGGTCAGCCGAAGCTTATATACCCTTGTAGATACCTATAGTTTAATGATCACTCGATCGCTCGAATGTTGTTTTTAAGTTGTCAAAATTTTCTTATATTTGTTTAATTATTACTATTAGTTTTTAATACCGAGATAGAAGTTGAAGTTCAAATTAAATGATAAGGTTGTTATAATTATTACATAGAACGCGAAAGGGCTCGTGCAGACTAAAATGTCATGTAAGTTGTGGCATATTAAGAGGATGATAATTTCGTGTTAGTCTAACGGGAACATTAAAAGTTAGGCGGCATACAAGTTTTACAGAATCAATATCACCTCTTATAAGATTATGCATAAAAATAGTACTAAGCATGTTTCTACGGTTTGCAAGTGTCGGTAAATTAAGCAATAATAATCTACTCTGGTAGGAAGGTAGCCTTACGTTTTGATCCCAGTTCAAACTACGAAGGGCAAAACGAAAAATTTTTTTTTACCGACTCTCTACGGCTAATGTACACTTGGTATTGTTGGCTCCAATCCAAATATAAGGATCATCAAATTCTTTTGACAAACTTTTTATAATCCCAAGAACATTTATAGATTTGTTGACAGTCGTTATAAAAAAATTCGGACGGCTATATTATATAGCTGCCATAGGAAGGATACAAAAATTAATGCCAAAGTAATACGAAAACAGTTAAAATTTGGATTGTTGTAACATATACGCAAGTTAATTTAAATTTAATGTTTTTGTAAATTAGTAGGAATGATCTGCAAGGGTATATAAGTTTCGGCTGGCCGAAGCTAGCTTCCTTTCTTGTTTTTGTTTTTTTTTTAAAGTGGACAGTACCACATTGATTGCAAAGCCCCATGCTTTTAATATTTTACCTTATACCTTTTTTATCAATGTTACCACTCTTTCGCCGTATGTTTGCGTTAGAAAGAAAACACAACATCATTTTTATCCTGTGAACGGAAGACACAATTAACATGGTTCTGTAATGAACTGATTTTTATCGTTTGCTCGCTACGAAGTTCGTACGGCTAGCTCAGTAGATTGTGCGTTCGTCCCACCAAATTTATATAAACGTGACCGCCAGGTTAAACAGTAACAACACTTCAGAATTCGGTTAAGGAGGCGTTTATTTACGGCTCTGTTGTGCTCCTGCGACGCCACTCGGTGATTCCTCGCTGCTGTTGGACCTGGCCGCTCCGGGTACATTCGCTGCCACTAGTACACGAGGGCGTGTAGTTGGACCGTTGGGCTTAGGGAAGCGTCACCGTTCTCGGACTAGGGTGAACAGGCACCACGCTTGCAAGACCTTCGTCCTGCCAGCCGTAGCTTCCTGTCCCTAGTTTCCTTTGACGCTCCGGTACTACGGCCAGAGTACGTCAGCAGTCCCTGTAGCTAACGCCCAGAGAAAGACGAACGTTCCACCCTAGTCTTTCCTCCTGGCTGTTGCGATCGTACCAGAATCTTGGCTCTTGGCGCGGTCCCTGGTTGCTTTTCCTCGTCGACGTCCTGCACGACTAGCTGCGACGTTGTTCCATGCTGCTCCCTTGAAGTCCGATGTTCGTGCTCTTCACTCTGCTGGTGGTGATGCCCGTGCCAAGTCCGCTTATAACCTGCGCAACTGATCGGTATTACGGCCGACACAGATGGACTAATCGGTATTACAGCCAATGTAGCCGGACCAGTCAGTATGACAGCCAACTTGGTCGCACGCAGTTAGACTAATCGGTATTCCAGCCAATGTAGCCGTACTAGTCGGTATTACAGCCGGCGCAAACTGACCGGTATTACAGCCAACGTAGCCGGACTAATCGGTATCACAGCCAATATAGTCTGGATGGTCGGTATTACAGCCAACCTTGATGTCCTGCAGACTTAGCCGTGTGTTGCCTTTTAGGAACTCAGCTTCCTGGGTCTCAATTCGTTGACTTGCTTGGTCCCGAACGTCTTGACGTAGCGATCTTGCTCCTGGCTGGTTTTCACGGTTGTATATCCTTGACTTTGGCTTTCACTGATTCCAGCGCTGGGCCCGCTTATATAGGCCTCCGGGTCCCGCTAATCCTCGGCCTCTCCCTTTCGTCTCTCCACTTCCGAGTCCAAAGTCCGCGGATTTACCGTTCGACCTTTTGCCCTCTGCGCACGGCCCCACACTGAAGTCCAACTTGCAGCGCTGTACCGTTCCTTCCTCGCTCGCGGCACGCCTGCGCTCTCGCTCTGACGCCTCTCTCCAAATCTCTCCAAACTCTCTTTGGGTTCGTACTCTGTACCCTCTCTCTCCTCGTACCCTCCAAACTCTCTCCGTACTTCTCTCCACTCTCTCTTTAACTGCTTTCTCCAAACTCTCCTTTCCTGCGTTGCAGTTACCACGCGAATTATTTGCGTGAGTAGCAACTGGCAGGTCTAGATGGAGTTATTCCTGGGTCTCTTTGTGTGGAGTTATTTAACTTCTCACATTCCCCCCTTTCTTCGGATAACGAAGGTAAGATCGATCCTCCTCTCCGGCTATTACCCTGTGTATCCTTGTAGCCTTTGAGTCCTCTCGCTCTTCTCCTCGCTTTGTTTTCCTCCTTAGCAGTACGAATTTCTGTTGTCCCTCTCCGGCTTTTATCCTGTGTTTCCTTGTAGCCATTGAGTCTCCTTGATCCTTCCCTCGACGCCTGAAGCTATTGGTTGAGTTAGACTGCGCCGATCCATCGGTCTCCATATTCTCCCGCGATGCTTCCCTCGTCGACGCAACATTTCTCGTTTCCCAATGTTGTCGTTTAAATTTGCATATTCCGCTCCAGTATGATTCGCGGTCGTTTTGATCACACAATCTCTTGCGATCGATAACATGGCTTGCACATCGATATAGCCTTGGGGCGGCGTTGCCACCTCGTAATCAGGATGTTTAATAGGGTGACCCTTCATATGCCGATAGTTTCAATGTCTCGTGCCCATCGATCGGCTGTTATACGATAGTGGCAATCGACCGCCAAATATCGCTGGCGCCCCCTTCCCTAAGCTGGCTGGTTCCTGGCGCCGTATCTGGGAGTCGGTGGGATTCCCTGCCTCCCTTCTTAGATCAGAGGCACTGCCTCCACCAGGACCTCACTCGTCCACAACTGGCGTTCCTCCTCCTCCCACTTTCGTAGCCGTTGTTGCCACTCTTCGACCTGATACTGCTTCGCTTGTTGCTCCTACGCCCTTCGTCTCTCTTCCTCCGCTTTTCTCTTGGCCTCCTCGGCCTCTTCCGCTACCTTCCGGCCCTTCTCTTTTTCCCCCTTGAGGCGGTATGCCCCCTGCACAGCGACTTCGTCGGCGGCCTGCTTCATCCGTTTCCATTCCCGATGCGCCGTCTCGAAGTCCTTTTCGACCGCTCTGCGGTCTTCGTACGGGGCTCTCATCGTCCGCATCCGCTCGACCTCGTCTCTCAGCATCTTGGCTCTGGCTTCGGCCATCTTCACCGAGGTGCTCCGCTTCCCCTTGGCCTCTTCGCCGCACCCTTGAAGGTCCGGGTGTGTCGGCCGGATCCCTGGCCCTTTTTAGGCGCCAGTCTCGCCTCTCCTTGCCTGGGTCTTCCGCCCACTCCACGTCACTCTTCTTCGTAGTGACCATAGGCTCGGGCTCCGAGCGAGCTCCATCGTCCTCGGCATCACGCGGGGTTTGGGTGGGCCGGAAGATAGCCAGCGGCCTACTCTTAGGTTTGTGCTCCGTTGACTCCGGTTTTTGGCCTGACGATTAAGCGGTTGCTGCAGTCTCATGCGGTCTTGGACACTGGTGGTTTTGCATTTGTCTGACGATTAAACGATATGTTTTCTGCCATATCCACTTTCCGTTAACTCCGGCTTTGTCCTGACGATTAAACGGCTTCTTGCAATCCCGACATTTTGTTTATCGTTGTCTTAGGTGTGTGCTTAAATGATCAGCGTCCTTGCTCGTGTGTCGCGTGCTCCGTTGCCTCCGGTTTTGGCCTGACGATTAGACAGTTGTTGCTGTCTCATGCGGTCTTGGACACTGGTGGTTCTGCATTCTCTTGACGATTAAACGATAAGTCTCCTGTTTGTCCACTTTCCAGTTCCGTTTCTTTTACTGCTTAAGACCCGCCCCTATCTCCGTCCTCGTTCGCTTCGTTTGCCTTTTCCTGCTGCTTTAGGTCGCTGACGTGTACTGTGCGTTCCTTCCTGCTTCTTTGGTGGCGAATTTTGCAGATTACGGGGGATACTCGGCAAATAAATCCGCAATTTCAGAATCCGACGATGCCTCTTTTGAGTTTAAACGTACCGATGAAGGCAATGCCGAAGACTTACGCTTGGCATTAACGAAGTTATAAAACTGCTTTGGATCATTTGAAAACTCGAATTTACATTGATTTAAATACATGGAATAGCAATGACTGTTGAGAACATTAAAATCTGAACGAGCCACAACAAATTTCGCAAAATCAGATGGCTTACCCGTTTTTTTATACTTTTTATAAGTGTTGGATTTAAGATTTTTAAGTCTTTGAAGCGCATTGTTAAACCAAAGAGGCCTGTTTAGCTTCGGAGGAAGACTGTCAGGAACGCATTCGTCAAAAAAAGTGTTTAAAACGCTATAGAAAAGTTCAATTGCACTGTCAATATCCATGCAATTGTACAAATCAGTCCAATTATATTGCGAAATCATGTAGTTTAGTTTATTATAGTCACATTTACGAAAGCATCTCCTTTTAGTTTGAGGAACTAAAGGAGAAAGGGTATCAGTACAGGGGAGGCCAATTGTCAATTCCAAAGTTGGATGAAATCGGTCTTCAGGTACAATAAGTGCGTCAATTCTAGCTACAGTGACTTCATGCGGATCTAAAACAAATACTAGATCTAATTGTCTATTTAATGAATTTCGTATAAAGCTTACTTGCTGTAACGATAATTCTAAAAGGCCATCCACAAAATCATGGGCGGATAAAGGAGTAGCGACAAGTGAGTCAGTGGGAAGAGACCAAGAGATATTAGGGAGATTAAAGTCACCCAAAACAATCAAAAGGTCTCTGTTGGAAAGAAAGGATAGAACAGATTTTATAGCAGACAGATGGTGCGCATAAATTATTAAATCAGAGCCAGGAGGAATATAAGAGCAGGTTACAAAAATAGATAAGGATTGAATGGAAACTTTGACACTAACAAATTCAATATCGTTAGGGATATGAATGTTAAGTCTCTCCGATGTTAAACTAGAGGTAACGGCAATCAGTACACCACCCCCCCTACGCGGGAAGCGATCGGTCCTGTAGGAGTTAAAGTTCATTGACAAAACTTCAGAGTCAGATATCTCTGGTTTCAGCCAAGTTTCCGTAAAAGCCAAAATATCTTCAGTAAATGCAGAGGAGTCAGCATAAAGCTTTGGTAGCTTCATATTTAGTCCTCTAACATTTTGATAAGCCAAAAATAAACCTGTTAGTTTTTTGGCACAGCGGAAGGCCTATTATTAGGCACAGTGGAAAGCCGATTATTAGGCACAGTGGGAGGCCTGTTATTTGTTCTCGGTTTATTGGGAACAAATTCTTTTATTACCAAATCATAATTAAGCCAAAAGCTTTCAGAAAGTAGTACATTAAACACATCAGGCGGAGCAAATATTTTAAAAGAAGATATCCTACGGGCGTACGAAAATCGAAATTGTTCAACTTCAATGTCCTCGGATGGGAATTTTTCACGTATGAATTCCATAACATCCTCAGATTTGGTATCCGGGGTAAATCTAGAAACAAACAATTGCTTCCTATGTGGAACAACTGAAAGTTTCTTACGCCCCCCAGCAGCAGTCTAAACCTCACTCGGCTGGGACCCAGAAGCGGTTCCTACTGTATCTACAGTCAGCACCGACTTCTGTGACTCAGGTTGGCATCCAGAAACAGAGTCACCTCCGGAACTGGCTGTTACCATAGGCACAGGTGGCTCGCTTACCCCTGTGCCGACCGGAACTGCTGCAGCTACCGAGTTCAATGTTTTGTTTTCTTTCACGGTCTTATTAACCGCCCCTGAGCTGGCTTTTTTGCGTTTAGGCGACTCGGTTAATAATAATTTCTTATTATTAAATTGGTCACAAACTGAGTTGAACCCGTCATTGAGCTGTTTGAAAACTCGAGAAAGGTTCAATAGTCCGTCTCGAGTCTGCCTCATAAAGCTGCTCATTTCGACTGTCATTTCCTTGCAGGACTCACATGCCCACATGAGACCGGTACGCATTTCAATGAAGTCTTTAACTCTGCCAGTAAATCCTGCACATTTGACGTGCATGACCGAATCGCAGAGCCAACAGATAACAAAAGAATCTTTGGTTGACGTCGGAAGAGAACAAGAAAAGCACCCAAGAGTCTACAAGAAATTTGGCAGGTTCCGAGAGAGCGAAATTACAGTTATAATAGAGCGGAAAAGAGAGAGAGAGAATACAAGAGCAAATTTAGAGAGTGCAAAATAACACCAACAAAGCCAAGATATTAAACAAATCTAATGGAAATTGTTAAAATAACTAAAACCACATACCCGTTAAACAGGGAGATCTATTTAAAACACTAACGCGATTGTTAGGCAAACTTTGTTAGTAAGCTAAACACAAAACACTTGCGAAAAAATCACAAAAATAAATCAAAAACTCAGAGCACAGGTAAACACAACCGTTCACAAGTGACGCTACATATATATAGGGGTGTATGGTGCCGTGAATTGTTGTTTTATTCCCATGTTGTGAAGAAACTTCTTAAATGTCCGACTGGCAAACTGCACCCCGTTGTCCGTAATCACCACTTTTGTTACTCCGAACCGAGCGATTATTCGTTCTCTAAACGCCTTTTGCAGGGTTTCTGCTCTTGCGGTTCGTAATGGCACCAATTCTGTGCATTTTGAGAAACGGTCGATTAGCACCAGCAACATTTGGTTACCGTGCTTCGATTTTGGCAGAGGGCCCACAAAATCCGCGCACACCGTTGCCCATGGTTCTTCGGGGACTTGTGTCAGCATTTTACCCGCCTGTCGTTGGTTTGGGTTAAATTTTAGGCACTCTTCGCATTTCCGCACGTATGTTCTCGCGTCCCTCTGCATTACTGGCCAGTAGTATCTGGCAGCTAGACGGGCAATTGTCTTTCGGCTTCCTACATGGTCGGCCGCTGGGGAGTCGTGATTTTCTTGTAGGACCGTTTCCCTTAGCTCTGTAGGGACGCACAGCTTCCAGGCCATTACATCTTCGTTGCCAGCTCTGTGTGGGATATGCCTATACAGTGTTTCGCCTTGGAACGCATAATCCGGAAATTTCTGCGGGTGAGCGTTTATTTTCTCACGAATGTTTCTGATCCAGTTGCATTTCGCATTCGCCACCAACTTTTTTGCTCTCCGGATGGTTACTGGTACCCGCTGTCTAGACAGTGCGTCGGCTACCACGTTCAACTGGCTTTTTCTATGTGCAACCTCAAAGTCATATTGTTGCAATTCAAGAGCCCATTCTTCTGGACGGACTTTCAATGCTGTTCAGCCATTTCAGTGCCATGTGATCCGTTACCACCTTGAAGTGGTAGCCTTCCAGGTAGGGCCTTAGTCTTTCTCGGTTGTCGAATAGTTTTTCTCGGCTCCGTTTAATGTTCGACTAGAGTATGAGATAACTTTCTCGCCGTCTATCGTGTTTTGCGTCGAAATTGCCCTTATTCCGTAGTCGCTGGCGTCTGCTTGTAGTACGAATGTCCGAATTGACACTTCACGGGGCTTATCCTCAGGTTCTCTGAGATTGTCCTTGTGTTCTCGTTGAGTGCGTCCGATCACGATTATATCGTCCTGATACGAAAACGAATGTGGAGACATCTCGGGTCCAATCACTTGGTCCAAAGCCCTTTGAAATGTCGCGGATGCTGAGTGTAATCCAAATGGCATCACTCTCCACTGGAAGAGCCCCTTTCCCGGCACCGTGAATGCTGTGAATTGTCTGCTTGCTTCCTTCAGGGGAATCTGCCATCCTTTAAGTCCAGGCTGCTTATATATCGCGCTTCTCGTAATTGGTCAAGGATGTAGTTGATGCGTGGCATTGGGTACGCGTCCTTCACCGATTTGGCGTCGATCTGCCTGAAGTTAATGCACAATCTCCATTTGCCGGTTTTTTTTCTGCACCATCACTATGGGTGAGCTGTACAGGCTCTTCGAGTGCTCAATGAAACCCATTTGCAGAAGTTCGTCACCTTTTCATTGGTCTCCCCTTGATTTTTGGGGTTCTTAGGGTAGTATCTTTCTTTTATAGGTTTGTCGTCCTTCATGGTGATTTGGTGCTCGGCCACGTTTGAAGTTCCACTCATGGTTGGGAATTCTGCCAGCTCTGCTTCTAGAAATTTCTCGATGTTCTCTTCCTCGCGGTCTTCATGCACAACTGCCACTGACAACTTTTCCTCCAGCCATCCATTTTTTCTCTCCCTGGTCGGTATGAGGATTTCGTGACCTGCGCACTTTATCTAAGACCCAACCAGCACCAGTGCGTCTACTACTCCTGGTAATATCAGCAGGCACATAATTAGTCGTTTGTTGCCGAATGCGACTTCTACCTCGAGCTGCGCGCTTAATCCGCTGCACAGTCCGTCTGCCAACCTAACTTGCCGTCTCGTCCGTGTAATCTTTCCCAGAGCAGCCAGATTGTCCGCTCTTCGCTAATAAAGCTCGCTGTTGCCCCGGTGTTGACTGTGGCTTTGTACGAGTTCCCACCAATCGTCACCGCTGCGGACAACTGCTGCTCCTCTTCGATTAGCCTGCCAGTTAGATTGGAGAGGTATCCGCGTGCGACTCCCGCTCGCCTCTCTGCGGCTGGGATCGCTTTCTGGCAGCATTCCATACATCTCACTCTGACTTTCTAGCTTATCCAGCAGAATAGCATCCGCTGGTTTCGGCAACCTCTTGCCCAATGCCCGTGTCCGCCACATTTGCGACACGCCACCTGTGGGTTGGTTAAGTATGTTTGGGCTTGGTTGTTTGTGGTCTCTGGGTGGTGTTCGGCGGTCTCCATAGAGTGCTGGTTTGCTGCCTTTTGGTGGTCTATGTTCGGCGTGGCCCGCGGTGTTTCGGCTGGCCTGTCTTGCATGCTGGTGTCGTCGCATCTTCTACATGTGACATGCGTTGGGAATGTCGTCTTCGTCTTGCTGAACCTGTTTTCTTGGGAGAACGCTTCCCGCTCTTTTTCCAGCCCTTCGTATTCTTTGCCCAGTATCATGGGGGCTTCCAGGTCGTCGATCTTGTACGTTCGGAGGGAAATTCGTATGTCTGGTGTGCTGTTCTCCCTTATGACCTCGAGTATTTTCCTCGGACTGTACCCGAGTGGCCATATCATGTCTGCATGTCCACCATGTAATCCTTGAACGGCTCTCTGAATCCCTGCTTCCGAGCTTTGACTTGGTCCTCTAGTTTGGCAAAATATCCTCTCGGCAGAAAGAACGTTTGGAAACTCTCAATAAAGTCTCCCCATGTTTTTCAGTGCCGATTGTTCGAGATAAACCACTTTAATGCTCTGCCTTGCAGTAGTTCTGGCATTGCTCGAGGTATCATGTTTAAGTCCAACCCGTAGGTACTCGCGGACCATTCCACCTGTTCCAAAAACTCAATAGGTTTCTCTGTGCATTCAAATCTAAAAGACCATTCTCTGACCTGCTTCGCGACTTTAGCGTAGTCGGGCTCGCTAGGTCTTGGTGCCTCCGGGACTATCTTTCTATCTTGGATTAAATCTCTTCGTTGGCATTTTTGTTGCATTTCTTCAATGCTTAGGCCTGTCAAGACGTCTTCTCCCTCGGGATTTGTTCATTTTTGACCTGGTATGTCAGGGTACATAGCTTCTAGTTCGACCCAGAGCTCCCTGAGTTCTGGATTGTCTCGTTGTAATATTCCACCAGCGCTTTCCGCATGTCTTCAGATCTACCCGTCAGGGAAATGCGCAGCCTTTGTGGTACGTAGGTGAAAACCTCCTTCTTGAGGCGTTAGATCCAACTTCTCCCCATTTTGGTGTTTTGTGTTTTTACTGCCGGGACAATCACGTTTTGGTCGCCAGATGTAACGAACTAATTTTTATCGTTTGCTCGCTTCGAAGTTCGTGCGGCTAGCTCAGTAGATTGTGCGTTCGTCCCACCAAATTTATATAAACGTGACCGCCAGGTTAAACAGTAACAACACTTCAGAATTCGGTTAAGGAGGCGTTCATTTACGGCTCTGGTTTACAATGCTTATGTATGTTTCGTACTGGTGCTGCTCTTGCGATGCAGCTCGGTGGTTCCTCGCTGCTGTTGGTCCTGGCCGCTCCGGGTACATTCGCTGCCACTCGTAGACGAGGGCATGGAGTTGGACCGTTGGGCTTAGGAAGCGTCATCGTTCTCAGACTAGGGTGAACAGGCACCACGATTGCAAGACCTTCGTCCTGCCAGCCGTAGCTTCCTTTCCCTTGTTCTGTCCCGGCCGGTCCCGCTAGACGCTCACTTAGTTTCCTTTAACGCTCCGGTACTACGGCCAGAGTACGTCAGCAGTCCCTGTAGCTAACGCCTAGAGAAAGACGAACGTTCCACCCTAGTCTTCCCTCCTGGCTGTTGCAATCGTACCAGAATCTTGGCTCTTGGCGCGGTCCCTGGTTGCTTTTTCTCGTCGACGTCTTGCGCGATTGGCTGCGGCGTTGTTCCACGTTGCTCCCTTAAAGTCCGTTGTTCGTGCTCTTCACTCTGCTGGTGGTGATGCCCGTGCCAAGTCTGCTTATAACCTGCACAACTGATCGGTATTTCGGCCGACGCAGCTAGACTAATCGGTATTACAGCCTATCTAGTCTGGATGGTCGGTATTACAGCCAACCTTTAAGGACCTCAATTTGGTGACTTGATTGGTGCCGAACGTCTCAACGTAGCGATCTTGCTCCTCGACTTTGACTTCCACTAGACGTTGTTCACTCGCGGTTTGATGCTCGATTACTGGTCCTGATTCCAGCGCTGGGCCCGCTTATATAGGCCTCCAGGTCCCGTTAAGCCTCGGCCTCTCCCTTTCGTCTCTCCACTTCAGGGTCCAAAGTTCGCGGTTTTACCGTTCGACCTTTCGACCTCTGCGCTCGGCCCCACACTGAAGTCCAACTTGCAGCGCTGTACCGTTCCTTCCTTGCTCACGGCACGCCTGCGCTCTCGCTCTGACTAGTGCCGTCTCGCTCTGACGCCTCTCTCAAAATCCCTCAAAACTCTTTTTGTGTTCGTACTCTGTACCCTCTCTCTCCTCGTACTCTCCAACCTCTCTCCGTACTTCTCTCCACTCTCTCTTCAATTGATTTCTTCAAACTCTCCTTTCCTGTGTTGGCGTTACTACGCGAATTATTTGCGTAAATAGCAACTGACAGGTCTAGATGCAGTTATTCCTGGGTCTATTTGTGCGGAGTTATTTAACTTCTCACAGTTCAAAAAGAAAAAAAAGTGGATTTTATTAGTCTAAAAGTAGGATTTCGTCCAAAGGGCCAGTCTGCAAAAATATTATTATAATTTTTTTTCCGGAAGCCCCAAATTCAACGGATTTTATGCCACTGGTTTCAAAGTGGGATCTCTCTTGAGGAATTAGCTATGAATTCTTTTGTACGTTTTTGTAGTAGTTAACTGTCAGAAAAAAATAATAAGTAATATAAAATAATCGTATATGCTTTGGAAAACAGTAAAAAATCAATGAAAAGAATTCATAGCTAATTCCTCAAGAGAGATCCCACTTTGAAACCAGTGGCATAAAATCCGTTAAATTTGGGGCTTTCTGGGAAAAACATAATGGTGTTTTTGCAGTCTGGCCCTTCGCACCTTTTTTGTGAAGTGGAATAATAAAAGAATCATGACTTACGCTTAGCGTTAACAAAGTGCTTCGGATCATTTGAAAATTCAAATTTACAACGATTTAAATACATAGAATAGCAATGACTGTTAAGAACATTAAAATCAGATCGAGCCACCACATATTTCGAAAAATCGGATGGCTTACCCGATTTTTTATACTTTTTATAAGTGTTTGTTTTAAGATTTTTAAGTCTTTGAAGCGCATTTGCAAACCAGGGGGGCCTGTTCGGCCTTGGAGGAAGCCTATCAGGAACGCATTCATTAAAAAAAGTGTTTAGAACGCTATAGAAAAGTTCGGTGGCATTTTTGATGTCCATACAGTTATAAAGATCTGTCCAATTATATTGCGAAATCATTAAGTTTAGTTTATTATAGTCACATTTACGAAAGCATCTCATTTTAGTTGGAGAAACTAATGGAGAGAGGGTATCAAGGTAAGGGAGGCAAATTGTCAATTCCATTGTTGGATGGTAACGGTCTTCTGGTACCACAAGAGCGTCAATTCTAGATACCGTGACTTCAGACGGCTCTGAAACAAACACAAGATCTAACTGTCTATTTAATGAATTTCGTATAAAGCTATTTTGCTGTAACGATAATTCAGAAAGGCCATCGACAAAAACATGGGCGGATAAGGGAATAGCGACAAGTGAGTCAGTAGAAGGGGACCAAGAAATATCAGGGAGATTAAAGTCACCCAAAACAATTAAAAGGTCTCTGTTGGAAAGAGAGGATAGAATAGATTTAATAGCAGATAGATGTTGCTCATAAACTATTAAGTCAGAGCCAAGTGGAATATAAGAACATGTAACAAAAATAGACAAGGATTCCAGGGAAACTTTTACACTAACAAATTCTATGTCATTGGGGACATGAGAGTGAATTCTCTCCGAATTTAAGGTAGAGGTAACGGCGATAAGAACACCCCCTCCCCTACGGGAAAGGCGATCGGTTCTGTAGGTATTAAAGCTGTTTGACAAAACTTCAGAGTCGGTTATCTCTGGTTTTAGCCAAGTTTCTGTAAATGCCAGGATATCGTCCGTAAATGCCGAGGAGTCAGCATAAAGCTTGGGTAGCTTCATGTTAAGTCCTCTAACATTTTGGTAAGCCAAAAATAAACTTTTCAGTTTTTTGGCTCCGTGGGAGGCCTTTTATTTGTTCTCGGTTTACTTGGAACAAATTCTATTATAACCAAAACATCATTAAGCCAAAAGCTTTCAGAAAGAAGTCCTTTAAACACATCAGGCGGAGCAAATATTTTAAAAGATGATATCCTACGAGCGTAAGAAAAACGAAATTGTTCAACAGCAATGTCCTCGGATGGGAATTTTTCACGAATAAATTCCAAAACATCCTCGGATGTTGTATCTGGAGTAAATCTAGATACGAATAGTTGCTTCCTCTGTGGAACAACCGACAGTCTCTTTTGACCCCTCTGAACCTCGTCTGGGACCCAGAAGCGGTTCCTACTGTATCGATAGGTACAGTCAGCACCGAATTCTGTGCCTCAGGCTTCCAGAAACAGGGTCACCTCCGGAACTGGCTGTTTCCATAGGCACAGTTGGCTCGGTTACCCCTGTGCTGACAGGAACTGCTGCAGCTACCGTAGTATTTTGTTCTGTTTCACGGTCTTATTAACTGCCCCTGAGCTGGCTTTTTTGCACATCCTGCACATTTGACGTGCATGACTGATTCGCAGAGCCAGCAGATAATAAAAGAATCTTTAGTTGACATCGGAAGAGAACAACTTTTCTTGGTACAGATAAGAGCCATTATAAAAAAAAAGGTTATTCAAAGAAATAGGAATAAAATGTTGAAAAAAATACCTCAAGTAAATTTGGCACTGGGATCAAATTCATCGAACAATACTTTGGGTATGAATGAATGCTGATCCGGATGTGCTAGAGTTGAACGAAAGCATTACCTCCGGAAAGCACTCGTCCCATTTACGTTGATCCTTTCCCGTGTATTGGTCGATCATGGTTTTTGCTGTGCAATTCAGTCTTTCCGTTGGGTTTTCCTTCGGGGTGTATGGTGCAGTTAGCTGGTGTCGCACCCCCAGTTTCTCCAGAATCCTTTGCTTGTAAACCGTGTTCCATTATCGTTATCATTGTCTTTGGTATCCCGAACCTGAATAATATCCTTTCTCTAAATGCCTTCTGTACCGCCGCTGTTGTTGCCGCTCGTAGAGCTATTTACTCTGTCCACTTTAAGAATCTGTCCATCATTACCAGTCGCATCGTGTTGCCATGGATTGATCTTGGTAATGGCCCGACTAAGTCGGCACAGACTGTTGCTCAGGGTTCCTCTGGTAATTGTGAGAGCATCTTGCCCGCTGATTTTAGCTGGCTCGGGTTATTTATTTATTTGTACAGGGTAGGCTTATTTTTCAAATTAAGCTACCGTAAGAAAATACAGCCATAGCTGCTGTGGTTTTCGGCTAATTCTTGTTTCATAAGTTTTTCATCTTATTATCTAGAACGTTTAGCATTTAACGTTTACTTAAATGACAATTAACATAACGGGTAATATGGCAATCTTAAGATTAACATTTGTTTGAGATCAGAGTTCGGTGTTGAGGGTCTGATGTTTTGAAAGGATGGACATTCGTTTAAAATATGTTTGTTTGATGAATCTGGGTTGTTGCAGAATTGGCATTGGTTAGATGGAGGTTGAAGGAATCTATTTGCATGGGTTTAGTATGCCCCAGGCGTAACCGTATAGGTTTGGTTTGTTCAATTCTGGTCAGTTTGGCAAAAAAAGTGTTTTTGTGTAGTGGGCAATATTGAGTTGGCCATTATTAAAAGAAAAAGTTTTGTTAAGGAGGTGTGAAGAAAAGTTTAAGAGTGTTGATTTTAAATATCTGACTATATCTGATTTGTTTATGTTTGATGATGTTATTAAGGGGAAAATCGTGGCTGCTTTAGCAGCATTGTCGGCAAATTCATTTCCTGTTATACCTACATGACTTGGTACCCACAGTATTTTTATTTTTGAGAAGTTGTTTATTAACAGACTTCGAATTTTGGAGACATATATGTAGAGTTTTTTATGTTTTATATGCCTTCAACTACCAATAGGGAATCAGTTCAAATACATGTTTTCCCTCTGACTTTTAGGGATATATTGATCGCTCAAAGAATTGCTGTCGCTTCGGCTGTATACACTGAAGAGTACTCCGGGAGTACTCCTAGTTTTATGATTGAGCTCTCTGTTGTAGTTGCATAGCCGAGTATTTCTTTTGATAAAGACCCGTCTGTGTATATAAGAGTATAGTCTTTTAATTTGTCTTTTGTTTCCAAAAATTCTTCTAAAAATACCTCTTTTTGTGTAATTGATTTTTCGTTTTTGTTAAGGTGGGTGTCTATTGTCTCAAAATTTATGTGCCATTGTGGATTGGATTTAGGTAGTTTTTTAGCTAGTTTAACTGTTAAGTTAAGATTAGAGCAAATGATGGTGCAATCTTGGAGCACTGAGTTTTTCTATTTTGTATTGTGTTTATTTATAATTTTTTTCGCTTAAAGATTAAGAGGGGTATAACGAACTGATTTTGTATGTCTGCTCGCTACGAGATTCGTGCGGCTAGCTCAGAGAAGTTGTGTGTTCGTCCCACCAAATTTATATAAAAATGTCCGCTCAGTAGATCAGTGAGAAAGCACAGAATTCACGGGTTCGAATTGGGTTTATTACGGGTGTGCGAGGTTTAATAGGTGTACATCGAGTTTAATAGCTCGATTGGCCTTGATATCGCCACTCGTGGGTATCGGTGTCTCCTAGTGATGCTCGTCTGCACTTCGTTGCGACGTTGACTCCGTGCTCCGATCCTGCAGCTCCCTGTAGCTTCGTGTAGATGCCCGGCAATGCTCGTCTCTGATGCGTGGGCTCGATGACTACTCGTAGCGCCTCGTACTCACAAGGAGATCGGCCGTGTGGGCTTAGGGAGGCGCTACCGTTATCAGACTAGGGTGAACAGTTCTGCGTTCTACAGGACAGCGCCTATAGACACACAACCGCCTGTCCTTAGCTCTGTCCCGGATGGTCCCACTAGGGTCTTGCTCGAATCGCGCTGACAGTCTAGGTTACACCTGGAATCTGCCTAGCGCTTCCTCTTGCTTTTACGCCTAGTGTGAACGAACGTTCCACCCTGGCCTCACCCTCTTGCTTGTTGACCGTGACGTTTCCGCGTAGCTCGATGTTCGTTGCTCTACTCCTGGATGTGCTGGTTGTGAGGTTGGACGTAGCGTGGCTTCTGGTACTCGGGGTTCGGACACCCGCCGGTCCCAGGCTCGTAGAACCGTTGGGTCTCTCTGACGGACTTTGCTGACGCCGGGACCCGCCAAAGTAGTGTTTGAAACAAGGCACCCTGGGCTTAGACGGCTATCGCCACGAGTCGATCACTTGTCGCAGGAATTCACTGCTCGACTCTGAGAGATACTCGTAACAGGAGTAGGAACAGTTTGCCATGACTTAGCCGTGTGATGCCCTTTGGACCTCAGCTACCTGTGTGTTAATTCCTGATGATCCAAACCCGAACGTCTCGACGTAGCGATCTTGCTCCTTGTAGGCTCCGACGGCGCTGTTTCCGACGACTTGACTTGTGTTTTACTTGTAGATTACTTGGCACTGGTTGACTGACTTGTTTACTTTGATATCTTGACTGATCTTGACGGATTGACTCCTCGTGATCGACTGATCCAGTTTCCAGCGACCGGCGGCCTTATATAGGGCCCCCGGGAAATGTTATTTCCCTTTTTCGCTCTGCCCGCTGAATCCCTCCACTCCAGGTCCGAAGACCTTGGCTCCTGTTTGAGCCCGTCTTTCTTGCCCGGCTTCAAACTGCAGTTCCATGTGTTGCTGCCGTCCCGCTGATTCTCTGGTGCATGTGGCACGTCTGTGTGCTGCTTCGCTGCTGAGATGTGGCACTTGTCCTCCTGGTCCAAAGTTCACGGCAGAGTCCAAAGTCCGGTGCAGTTCCGTTATTTCCTTCTTGCACCCGGCACTCTGGCTCTGCCTGCCCAGTCTCCACTCTCTCACCCTCCGTCATAACTCTTCAAACTCTCTTTGGTAGAAATTCTTCTCTCTGGAGTTAGTCTCTCCACTCTCTCATTTTCCATTATTTTAGTCTCCAAACTCCATCATCAGAGTTCTCTTTCCAATCCTAGTTCTCCGAACTCTATTCGCCGCGCCGCTACTACGCCAATTCGCAGCGTAACTGGTAAGGCCATCCGTTATTCCTGCTACTGATATTTGTGGGGAGTTACTCAACTCCTCACAGGGGTGTCATGGGAGAGTAGAATTGTATTTAAAAGTTTGGCTTTTGCAAATAGGATTTTGTTTTCTAGAGGGCATACATTCGCCTCGAGGAAGAGGTTGTGGGTTGGTGTGGAGTAAAATGCTCCTAACGCTAAGTGCAGAGCTGAGTTCATGTTACTCTTAATTGGCCTCAAAGTAGACTTTGGGGCGTACTCTTGGTAGAGCGAATTCTATTTTTGAAATGCATAGACTTTTATTTAAGGATAGTGACGCACCGGAGATTGAGCACCAGTTGTTTATTTCAGTGAAAAGAGTGTCTAGATTGGATCTTAGGGCTTTTCCCCTTCTAAGGTCAATAAGTATATTGAAATCATCTGCATAAGCAGTAAATTTAAGGTTTTTGTGTTTTTCTATGCTTCTTTGCGGAATTCCGTTATACAGATTTTGTATGTCTTAGTGTATCTGGTTCGTGCGTACTCAAATTTTCCGGTTTGTCATAAAATTGCTTACATAGTTTAGGATGGTTTCACCGCAACCCTAAGTCCGCATGGATATGGATACGTGTCGCTTTTCGAATAGGGCTCTGCTGATCAAAGCGCCTACGTACAGTAGACAGTCTGTAACTGATTTTCCTTTTCTAAAGCCATGTTGGTGATTATTAAGCAGTTTGTTTGTTGTAACAAACGACCATAGCCGTTTGGAAATAATTTTATCTAATACTTTTGATATACAGGGATTTAGCGATATGGGGCGGTAGGATTCGATCAATGTTTTGTCCTCTCCAGGCTAGTGGATAGGTATAATGGTGCTGATTTTGTATATTTCGGGTATATGTGTTTTTAAGATGCTATTAGAGGGTTATTATTCTATTTTTACGGGATTTGAAGCGCGATTTATCATTGCGTAATTGATTTTATCGTAACCTGGTGTGTTTCCTTTAAGGTTATTCAAGGCTGCAGAGAATTCTATGAAATTAATGTTGTGTTTCATGAATTCTGCTGTTTTGTGCGGTAGATCGAGTTGCCTGTTGTTTATTATGTCGTTTTTGGCTTGAAGGAAAAGAGCTGAGAAATTTTAGTCTTCGGATCGTGAAGACCAATGACTGGAAAAAGCTTTGGCTATATCCTCTTGATTTGTTAGGGGGTCGTTCGAATTGTGGTCTTTAATACAATGAATAGTAGTTGACTTATTTAAGCCACCGAATGTTCGAATTTTGTTTCAAACTGTTTGACATTTGATGTCTGGGTTGATGTTGGATGTTTATGTTTACATACTTTCTTTCTTATTTGTTATAATTTCCCTTCTGTATAGCGCGTCAGTTCGTTTGAAGTTTATTAGTTTTTCATTGTTCATATTTTGTTAAATTTTCTAAAGGCTGGGTTTTTTTGTTTTTTTAAGGATTCTAAGTTTTTGTTCCACCGGGGTACGTTGTGGTGTTGCTTAGGGGGCTTAGTTTAGGGGATGCTTCTATAAGCACTTTGTAAAATTAATTTATTTATATTACTGGCTTCTTTTTTAGTGTTTTGTGCTATAGGAGAGGAAGTATTTAAGTTGCCTGTGATAATAGATAGTGTGTTAGCGCTTGGGAACATTGTTATACCCGTTACTCGTAGAGTAAAAGGGTATATTGTATTCGTGCAAAAGTATGTAACAGGGAGAAGAAAGCGTTTCCGACCCTATAAAGTATATATATTCTTGATCAGGATCACAAGCCGAGTCGATATAGCCATGTCCGTCTGTCCGTCTGTCCGTCCGTATGAACGCTGAGATCTCGGAAACTATAAAAGCTAGAAATTTGGGATTAACAACACAAATTCTTGGCCTTCCTACGCAGCGCAAGTTTATTTCAGACGAGCGCCACGCCCCCTCTAACGCCCACAATCGCCTTAAACGATTTTATGTGTCTGTGTCTGGCGCGCACACCTTTAAAGATTTTGGAAAAGTAAATAAGCAGTTTTATTGTGTTTATCAATACCTATCGAAATGTAGAAGAAATTTTTCAAATCGGACCAATCGTTAAAAAGTTATGCCCGATCCAAGTTTTATATATCCATCTCCCTCGCACATCCTTTAGCTGAGTAAGGGGTATCTGATAGTCGGGGCACCCGACTATAGCATTCTCTCTTGTTTTTAATTTATTTTGTGTGAATTTTTGATTAGGAGGAATGTACGTTGCGAATATATTATTTTTTTTTGCTGATTGGACTTTGTTGAGCGCAGCGGCAAACCACTCCAACTAAGAGAGAGTCAGAATAACGCATTTCTATGCGGCTTCTCTTATCTCTCTATTAATTGCCATATTCATTCTGAGTCCGCCTCTCAACGCCTACGGTCCGTCGCCAGAGCATACATTTCGTTGTTGTTGTTATTGCAAGCTGCGGTGTACGCAAAGCCCTCAGCCCTTGCATATGTACATATAAACCATAAATAAATTGAAGTATTGAATTTATATCGCCTTGTGATTTATTTAAATAGCTGACAAAAGTGCTTGTTAGCTCAACATTGGAGGCCCCGGCGAGATTTTTAAATTTAAGTTTGTGAAAATTCGTTGTGCAAAAGAAACAGTGCACAAAGAAGACAAGAAAAACAACTGTTACATTAGGCTGGTTTCGCTTTAGGCTGGTCCTAATAAATATCGTATGTCATATAATTGCATAAATATCGGCATATTTTGCAAGGGCTTATATACATATAGTGCGGTGCTTATTTTGTTTGATATCAAATTTCCTTAATTCACTGTGCCTCGCACTGCACTGTGCACTTTCTTGCCGTTACAACAAACCCAAAGGCTTCTGACAATTGTAACTGTAAACTCGCGTGTTTTGCAGTGCGTTTTGGTTTGCTTTATACAAATACATACGCGCAGATGAGTTCCGACGAAGGCAACACAGTGGCAGGCGGT